>NDGM011256753.1:7637-18148 GCA_002564305.1 Octomys mimax
ATTTTATAGGTCAGAGGCACTCAGGTGACCATTAAGGGATATGTGGCACAGAGTCATGATGTGACAGATTCACAGGATTTAGGAAAAGACTCACTTGCAACAGTGTTGGAGGCCTGGAGTTATTGTGCCTTCCACAGTCACAGATGACATTCTGATAAGGCACCCAGCTTGGGGTTGGAACCTGAAAGGAAATGACGTAGGTATAAGTGTAGTTTTATCTACATTACCTCTGAGCCTGAGGACAACTTAGGCTACATGTATATTACCTTCCACTTCAAAGCTTAACCATAGGAGTTTATATGAAATTTGTTTATGTTTTCTTTGAATAGATTTCCTGGTTGATTTTTACATGTACAACATATTGTTCATTTTTATAAACTCTCATTAAAATTATGATTCATAATCATTTGAAAAACACTGGGCTTTGTTTTATCTTTGAATGCAAAATGTAAATGGCAAAACAAGATTGTAGGAGAAAAGCCAAATCTGCTTAAGCAACTGAACTCTTCTACAAACAGCTCTCAAATAGTCATTGTTGTACCTGTATGCTCACAAATACCATTGTAGTTGGGACCACTGTTATAGCTCTGTGACACGGAGCCTGCCTGTCAAGTGGAGATTACTGAGTTTACTTCCAAATACTACCCCTAGAATAATATTATTGTAGTTACAAGGGAGTCATATCTCTTAATTAATGCTGATCCAAAAAAGCCTTTCTACTATAACAGTTTAGTAACAGTTTACATTTATGCATAATTCTGATGGGATTATATTGTTTAATCTTTGCCTATAAGTTAGACTCTACACAGATTCATATTAATGTTCTTTCCAAATAACATGATTTGACAAAGCATTATTCCCATAAAATGCAACCCTGAGGCTGAGGATAACCTAGGCTCCACGGTGAGTTCCTAGCCTGCCTCAACTACGTAGTGATAACATGTCTTGAAGAAACAATCAGACAAAATTGCAGAAAGCAACTCTGAATATTCCATTTCTCAGATTCCCCCAATTTACCTTTTAACAAAACCAAAAAGATAAAATGAATGTACTAGTAGGATCTGGAGAAAAACAGTCACGTAGTTTGGGACAAGATTTTAGTTATTTTTCTAAAAGAGACTACTCATGGCTAAAGGAATGCAATTTGATTTTTTGATTAGGTCGAACATGACTCAGAGTGTTCAAAAGAAATTACTTAAAGAGAAGGAGAAGAATTTAAAATTTTCATTTCAGATGCAGTTTCAACTGAGTGTAAAGAAAAGAATTCCCATTTGACAATTAGGATAATATTCCAAGACCACTAGCCACACCACTTTCCCCTTCTCCTCCCCTTTCTTCCCTTATTTTCCCCTTGTCTGCCTTGTTTTCTCTCCTGGTTAAATCCTCCCTTAGGGAGATGCTATTGCTCTGAATAATCATTTTGTTCTGTAAATTTTGCCCTTTTCCATGGTTGTGGCCACAAATGGGAACAAAATGAACCCTGGGATATCTTTTTCTGTCTGTTTTAATTCCTTCCCAGGAGACCCACTCATCTTTCCATGGACTACAAATGGATATTGGCACTTAAATTTCAAGTGGTTGGATCATGTTGTTAATTAATAGGCATTTGTATAGTTGAGCTATTATTTTTCATAAGTCACAGATAATCTCATATCTGAAAGCATACTCAATCTTCTTGCTACCTAGCTATGATAGAATTCAGCTTAGTGCCCTGTCTTCTGGCAAAAAAAAGTTCAGGAAGTAAACAGTCTTGTACTAATCAGCATCTACATGAAGAATTCACATTAAGAGCTAAAGTGAGATAGGAATGCACAACAAGGGGCTCTGCCTTTAGCATTTATGACCAGATAGAAGAGAATGGATATATGCAAGGAAATGGTGTGTGGCCAATGCTTTGCTTTATATTTTGTCCTTATTTCTTTAGCTCCCACTGTGCTTAATATAGTGTCTGGTATATTTTAGCCACTCAGCAAAGGGATGTTAAATACATTAACAAACGGAGTTACTGTAATTCAGTATTAAGTCATATATACCTCTGGGACAGAACCCATCCAAGGAGAGCTAATGCATTATTACAAGGGGGAAAGGAAATTTGATGATTTACTGGTCATCAACTCAGCAGTAGATATTGGCCTTTGATGAAGTCTTTACTGTTTGAAAATATGACAAAAATGATGAATTATTCTAGAAAGATACATACAATATATATGTATGTATATACACATTGAATGAAATTCAGTTTTCTTATGGAGTTCCTAAATGTTCATGGTCGTGTGGGGTTGAATTCCTGCTCTACTGGGTGCCTTTCATGAGTCAAGCAACATGTTTGGTATATACTGGGTCCTGGGAAAGTCTAGAAAAGAGATATTTATCTTTACTTGGTGATTCAGATTAGGCTTTCTGGAGAGTTGATCACTGAAGCTAAATCCTGATGGATGAACAGAGTAGTGTTAATACTATTTCACAAGACACTGCTCGAAACTATACTATCCATCCTGTTGAGAACAACAGCCTATTCTCTAGATCATTGCTCTTTCTTTATTTGTCATAGTACTTATCATGATCTGTAATTTTCTTTGTTTCATTTATATTCATTATCAATGCCCACACTAGAATATAATTGCCACAAAGGTGAGTTCGATATGTTATGCTTACTGCAACATCCCCAGTGCCTGAAACAGTGCCCAATTATGTTTTTACCAAGTGAAGGTTTCTTAGACAAACAGAAGACCTTAGGCTAAAGCACAGAGGCATGACAGACTATCTGGAGACTGTGATTAATTCGGTATATGTGGAGGGTAAAATGTAATGAAAATGATGGCAGATGAACCTAAAGAGGGAAGGAGTGCTCAGCTCATGGAGGGCCTTGCTAACGAAGTTCATTTCTGTAGTTCCAATATGGAGGGCAAACCCATATTGTTGTTCATGGGGACAAGATTGTAACTTTCAGGAGAAACACCCTGGGGGATCAAGTGGGTAGGGAACAAGGCAGAATAGAATAAGTCTGTTACAGGTTGATTTAGGATATTCTGTCACAGGAATCCTACCACTGTTCCTTGACTTTGACTCTGGTTTGAGTCTCAGACTATGGGCTAGTATCTGACTAAAGTTTTATTAATAGGAACAATGACAGTGAATCTAAAAGTAAATTTAATCCAGATGCTGTACTAAACCATGCACATAGATTTTGTGATTTCATCAAAACTACTTTAGAAAAGGATCTAGGACCAAGAGAGACAGGAGGTAAAAGAGCAAGAGTAGAAAGGTATATATATATATATATATATATATATATATATATATATATTAAATACCTAAGAAGGTATGATAATAAACATTAACATTTAACATTTCTGGGTTGCTTACTGTATGTCAGACACTGCATAACATCTTGTGTGTACTTAGTATAATCCCCATAACCTTATGAATTAGAAACCATTATTATGTTTATTTTAAACATGAGGGAAATGAAATACAAAGAAACTTATTTAAGCTGCCCAAACTGTAAAAGTGGTAAATATTCAAGCTAGAATATTCACTCTGGAACAGAAAGAAACTTCCTTAGACCGATTTGGGAGTCGAAAGGAAGAGGTGGTATTCACCATGTCTCCAGAAGGAATGATGTCTGCAGTGGGGGAGCCCTGCGCAATGGAAGGACACCCAGCTCTACACTCTGGGACCTCTAAGACAGGCTTTCACCCAGAGGGTAGAAGCCATTGCCAGTGGCCCCTCTGGATACCCCCTGGGGAAAGGCTAATGTCCTCAGCTCACAGACCCAGGGATTCCAACCCTGTGCCTTCTTCAACAGTGGCTGTTTGTGCTTTGTGTCCTCCAGTGTCACAGGACTGCTGGGGCCAAGGCATTCTACTTTAGTCTTCATTTTCTAAACCTGTCTCTGACTGTTCATTACAGTGACAGAGCCCTTAATTGCCTTATTGCTGATCCTCAGATTTATTTGAGGGGTAATTCAGTAAGTGTCCAGCTGTGCAAGTCTTTGGGGTGAGCTGGACCACTGTGTATGTCTTGCCTCTCTCCGGGTTTCACAGTGTCACATGGCTCTTGCAGACTGGTACACACATGTCCAAATGCATACAGCCATGCCATCTCATCTGTCTAAGCTTCTTAAAAGAGATAATAGATCTTGTTTCACCAGTTGAAATAGTTACAAGTGGGAGCTTATTCAGTATGGTCAACCTGCATAATTTAGCACATTTATTTACTTCTGTGTGGCAACAGATTAACAAAAATGGGAGTAATCTGAGTTGTATAAAGTGAACTAAAGAGGAATAAAACCGACATGACTATCCTTTCCAAATGTAACATCAATTGAAAACAATTATGATTGATGTTTATTCTAATTGTCTTTTTTAAATGGGCATTTTTAGGGCCGGCCAAATAGCTCAGCGGATTAAAGTGCCTGCAAGCAGGTGCAGGGACCAGTGCTTAGATCCCCATGCCTGCTGTGCCAGTCCCACCACTGGGGTGCGCTGAGAGGGCAAATGAGACTGGGCATGGTGGCGTGCGCCTGTAATTCCAGCAGTCCGGGGGGTGTAAACAGGCGGATCACTATTAGTCCAATCTAGTAGTGAGACCCTGAACACCCTGTAGACCTGTCCCCAAAATACAAAAATAAATAAATTAATTAATTAATAAAATGATTTTCTTGGTATTTTTTAAAAATTCTGAAGAATATATGAAAACGATAAACATTTAGTCACATACTAAGTCAGAATGTTGAGAATTTATCTTCTAAATTTTATAATTGAGCATTGCTTATAAATATTTATGACTTTGAGTTCTTACTGTTGTAGTTATCTTTAAAAACTGGGAAATGAGGCCTGGACTGTTTCTTTCCTTCTTTTTTTTTCTTACAATTCTTTGTGTGAATTCCACTGGGAGCTAATGTGGATGTGCTCTGTATTGTTCTCTGTTACAAGCCCAGGTGGACCAGACATGAATTCATCCTGCTACTCTTCTCATGCTCATATCCTTAGACTGGTTCTCTTTAGCCCAGCAATCACAGAGACTTCGTTTTGGTACAGTGGAGTCAAACGTGTAAGGTGGTGAGGCTTTTAAAGACTGCTGAAAACAAAATGAAGCATGCTCAAAGCGATCCTTTAAAATCCCTTAAATTGCCAATAAAATTCCAACAGTCTTGTTCCCTGTGGAATGATACATAGGTCTGACTATATCATGCAGATAGTAAGTACAATGTATAATAAAATTGCATTCTACCAATAGACTTTTCTAGTATTAATAATTATGTTCTTTAAATATTGGTCTTTTTGCCAATAGGTATGTTTGCATTTATTTAAATGTGTTGTAAATCTTATCCCAATCTAGAGTGTAAGCTCCTCAAGGGCAGAGTTCTGTGCTTTTGAATATATCCTCAAAACCTAAAACAGGGTCTAACACACAATAAGCATTCAATAAATGTTTATTCAGAGAATGAAAAAAAAAGAACATTCACCCTGGATAATCTGAGTCCAAAGCCTATTCTCTTAACCAAACAGATGGTGTGTTCTTTGCAGGTTGGTTTAGTCATGTAGACATATTTAAGAAACACTGAGTTCCTATGATATGCACAGCACATTCCTGGGATTTAAATTAGGGTGCTTTTTGATAATGTAAGTTTAAACTAGGGCAGCAGAAATAGATATGTGACTAAGGAATACATATGAATAACGTTTTGGTGATAGAGGAACTTAGTGACTTTTGGGGTCATATATAATAAAGAGTATGTTTAGACAGTGGTTGAGGGAGGAATAAAATTTGACTTGGAGTCTTTGCTTCACATGCATGAGGCCTTGCACGCTGAGAAAGGAAAAGACAAAGACATCGAAATTTTTAGTATCTGTTACTAAAATGTGTAATGAAATTAATGGAGATTACTAGTGGATAATGGGTAATCAAGTCTGAAGCTCAGGTAAAGTACTAAGACTAGAAGTACGGGAGAAATCAGTTCAATTAGGTGGGGATGATAAAGTAAAATAAGAGAACCAAGGAGAGTATTTTGGAAGACCAATACATTTAGAAAGAAAACAGAATAAATGAAGTAATAGGAAGAGATTGAAAAGAACCAGACAGGGAATTAAGGTAAAACTTAGAATTAAAAATTGTGTAAGCCTTGGGTGGAATAAATGTGCTCATTCTCTGTTGCTCTATGGTGGACATTGGAATGAATACTGAATATTTTGTTTATCTTTATGTAATGATTGATACATTGTGTCAATTTAAGTTTAAAAGCTTAACTAAGTAACTCAGCAGTTCTACATCCTGGGGTGTAGAGGACATGGCCTGGGGAGGCTATAATGTTGTAATGGTGATTCACTGTGTCAACTTAAGAAGTTCAAAAGTTTAATTAAAGAACTCAGCAGGGGCCAGGGTCCTCACTTTGTAAACACCCTGCCCGTGCAAGAGGAGGGCACAGAGATGGCTTGAGTGCTACACCCAACCTATGGTGGGTTGCCTGCATACAATATAAGGGAAAAAAAGTCTTGCTTTCCCTTTCGCCCTTTTACTCTTGTTACTGTTCCTGTCTTCTGCCACCATGAATGTTTACCCCTCTGTCATGCTATCCTGCCTTGGATCCAGCTAATTACAGGCTAAAACCGCCACAGACTGTGAGCTAAACACACCTTTCCTTCTTTAACTTTGGGTGTCAGGTATTTTGTCCCAGCAATGGGAGAAAAATAAGATACTTTATGATTATTTTGGTCACGTAAGGGTAGATGGCAGAATGAAAGATTAAATAAGTGAGCACACAATGATAAAGGAGAGTAGAAAACTTAAACTTCTCTTCCAGAAAGACAGCAGGAAGGAAAGGCATAAAATAAATGTTTACTTGCAGGAGACAGGTTTGTTGTAGGATAGATGGAATTAATTGTGCTCATGTTTGGGTTAAAGGGTAAGTCTAAGAGTAGGGTATGTAGTAAGTGATACTCATGAGGAGAATAGAATTATGGGCATAATAAAAGATCAGAATTACAAAGCAAAATTGTATTTATAGTAGTAGGAGGTTATATGTTGAAAAGTGAAGTGGAACTTTAAAATGGAGGGAGTTTACATGTAATGCACATATTTTGTTTAGTGGAATAAAAGACAAAAATTATCCACAAAGAGTGAAGGTATCCAGAATGCCTTTGGAGTTTTAGGAATAGTTAAGAAGATTTGAGATGAGAAAATGGAAATTGTTGCATGAGAGATGGCAATAGTTTAGCAAGTGATGTCTTTTAGAACATTACTCCAGAAGATGAGAAAAAATTTCTAGGGCAGATACACTGGGAAATTAATCATATTGTACCTTTCATGTTATATGTGAAAATATTAAAGACTCAGAATTTCTGTGGTAGAGGAATTAACTACCTTCTTTATCCTGTATTTCCCAATTTATTTATGTCATTTCATAGTCATTTCTTCACACGGAAACTATTAATAACCTACTGCATTAGTGTTTTAAGGAATGGATTTTATAGGATGCTGATATAGAGGTTTGACTTGAGATAAATCAAAAGAACTGGTGATGTGTACTGAGAACCTAAGTGCTTTTTCATCAAATACATGTGTAATGGAAGTCTTTAGTGCTGTGTCGTGACTTTTGCCAGCAATATTTTGTAGTTTGGAAGCTGGATCAGATAAAATGGGAATTGTGTTTGTCCAACGTTGGATTTCAGCAAGGCAAAACCAGCGGAAGGCAAAGGGAACAAAAGACTTGAAGATCTGATGAAGTACTGCTCATGTGGTGGTTGAGAGGGTGCAGGCTAGGAAGAGAGAAAGGCAAAATAAGTGGGAAGTAGGAGCAGGAAGAGGTGAACGCTTGATTGTCCTAGTGACATCAAAAGATAGTTCTACCTAAAAAGCAAAAGGGAAACACGAAGACTAAGCTGATAGCTAAGGGAGAGAAAAAATACATATTTTCATGTTGTTTATTTAACAAACAGGGTGTGAAAACTATGAAATGCTGTTAAGAGGTGGCATAGTATGAGACTGGAGGAGAGCTTGATGCTTTTGGCAATTAAGGGATCATTAATTTCTTTTAAGTGAACAATTTGCACGGTAAGACAAGGTAATGTGTTGCAAAGAGGTGAATAAAATAAAATATATTATTGATTTTTGTCAGTAAAATGGATGATAAACTGTGATCTGAAAAGAGTAAAGTATATAAATTCTTTTATTAAAATGTTATTTTGTTTGCAAATGTGCAGAGCAGGTAAACCTCAGGCTTGACATGCATAGGGCATTGGCTCAGCAGGTAAGGATAGGCAGAAGGTCAAGCAGTAAACTAAAATGGTGAGCAGCAGTGAGGGCCCATCTGAGAAAAGTTAAAACAAATTACTATTATGGTGCTTCTCTATTTTGTTTCACCTGGGAGCAGGAGAGTTAGGGGATCAGGCTGGCCAAGGAAGGGGTGAAAGCAGGAAGCCTGCCATTGGGAAGAAAAGAGAGAATTGTTTTGAGTAGAGGTGTTCAGACTGAGAAAGTGAACTTGAGATTTAGTTAGCCCCAGAAAGAGAGGCAGAACTGTGGGCTGAGCTAAGCATCTTTTATTCAGCTGCTTAACCATAATCCATCTGCTTAGCTGCTCTTGTGCCTCCCAGCCACTGTGCACACATGCAAGTGTCCTTAACACATTAGCCAACCCATTGTCACAGCAGTCCTGTGCTGCTTAGCCTACATTTTATATCAAAATACACAGCAGTGGCCATGTTCCAGTAACAGCCTTGACTATATAAGTTATTTATACCAGCCAGCATTGACCTTGGCCACAGAACTTATTTACTTTGGTATGTCAGGCTATGTGCCTGTGCTGGAGTTCTGCTTATGCAGAGCCCACTACCTCCCAGGCCTGAACCAAAGTACTACCACCTTACACTTTCACATTTCCCTATAGAGGGTAATGATGCTATTACTGATGAGTAAGAATGACATCAAAGCAGATTGCACCTAGAAGATGAGGGCTGGGTCTTCATTTGAGTTCCAAGTGAGCCCAAGCTATGCATTTTGATCAACATAGAGTAAGGTTTGAAAGGAGTGTCAACAAAGGTCGATAGAGTAAGAGTCAAGGAAGTGTTGGGTCCAGAAGTAATGCAAGTTATTGTTAGAAAAATTGATGTCACCTCAGACAAAGAATGTGTGGGAGGGAATGTTATTAGCTGCACAATACGGAGGAACGTCATGGGGGGGGCAAGGCCATAGTAAAGGATGAAAAGTTGGAGGTGTACTTAGATTACAATGTGGCTGTAATTGCAGAAGTAGCCAAAGGAAGGTGAGAGTAATGGAAGGCAAGCAGCTGACAGGAGGGAGCAAAAGGCCCTAGAGTAAGAAGAAGTGAGGAATCTCCTTGGGATAGTCATAAAGAATGCAGATCTCTCAGGGGAAGCCAGCAGACAGCCGGTAAACCATAAGGCAGAGGGAATATTCTGGGGAGAGGTATAAAATAAAGGAAATCTTACTGACAGGAGAATAATGCTCCAAAGGGCATAGAAAAAGAGGCCAGAGGGGAATTCAGAGAGTAGAAACATATGCCACAAAAGGGGATGGATTGAGTTAGAGAGGGCAGGAGAAAAGAGTAAGCAAAACTAGGTTTGCTGGCTTTATTCGGTAAGTGTTATGGTGAGTAATGAGGAAGAAGAACATGACAGCCCAAGGCTTTAAACTGGAATGCATTTGAGGGCTAGGAAGTTTCTGCCCCAGGGGAAAGGAAATTGCTTTGATTAACTAGATCTCCTACCATCCCCCCTGAGAGCTTGGTGAGATTGCAGGATGTATAGGAATTTAAAGATACAGTGGTATGCTTGCATGGGCTCCAAAGTGGTTATAATGGCTCAACATTTTGGATTATAACATCCATCATAAAAGACCCTCATTTGAAGTGAAACATAAAACATCCTGCAGTCCTACCTGTAGTAGTAGGTGGATCACGCATCCCAATGAGTTGGCATTGCCTCACCTGATTTTGTTAAGAGGGCATTTTCAGAAGTACTGGGATGAGGGGATAGGAATAAGGAAAAGGAATCAAACTCCATTTGTCATGTATTAGACAGGCTGCTTTGGAAAATTGTGACATGAGGAAATGGTCACCACACTTGATATTTAGCTACTTTTCCTTAGGTGCTCTCACTGATGCCTGTACACAAAGTGCTTCAGGCTCTTGTGCCATTTTCAGTTTAACTAGAGCTGTTCATAGTAGCCAGCCATGCTCCAAACTTGGTCAGGCCTTGCTCCAAACTCTTTCTTCCCTATTCCAAAACTTGATTCTGTGCCTTCAAGGCAATACTCTTTCCTTCCCAGAATGTTCCCCTGGTAGCTAACAAGTGGTGCACAGGTAATTTAAAGTAGTAACAAGATAATGTCTTCATACCCTCTGTTTCTTTTCCATTTCACTTAAATGCCTTAACACAAAGCGAAAAAAGGACTATAGTGATGGGAATTGAAAGGTCTATAAGCCAGGGAGCTGACTCAGTGGAATAAGTGCTTCCCTGGCAAGCGCAAGGGCCTGAGTTCAATCCCTG
>NDGM011256754.1:0-19195 GCA_002564305.1 Octomys mimax
TTTTTGGCAGAACCGGGGATTGAACTCAGGCCCTTGCGCTTGTCAGGGAAGCGCTTATTCTACCGAGTCATCTCCCCGACCCCCAAATCTCAACTTTCAAGAAAAAGGCTTTCACCAATTAGCAGTAATTTAAGGCATAGACATATTAAAATTTTTATTAGTAAATATTTGCAGTACACGTTCATCCTCCATGCGTAGAGACAGTAGGTATACACGACAGAGCTTAATTCTTTTGTCATTTCCTTTTCCTTCCCTCCCCAACCCTCCATCTCTTGATCCCCCTCCCCTCTGAGAAAACCTATCTTCCTACTTTCTATTATCTTTTACTGTATTTTTTTCTTAATTTATAATTTGGGTTTCTCATATAAGGGAAACCATTGATATTTAAGCTTGTGAGGAACAGATATTTTAAAACCATATCTCTCCACATAAATGCCCATATTCTTTAATTTTTAATATTCCCTAAAATTAAATTCTACCTTTGAAGAGAAAAATTGGTAGGAGTTATTCACAAAGAACCTGCAGGCTTAGAAATTTCAACAGATAAAAGAGATTCTCTAGTATTCCCTTATTTTATTTGTTTGACCTTGCTTAGAAAAGACACAACCTAGACAAATTCTTAGTCATTAACTTCTCACTATTTACAAATTAAGAGATTCCACTATTACACTTTGTAACACATATTCTACATTCAGATGAGTATACCATAATCTTAGAAAAAGAGCAAGTTTAGAAATACATGAGCCATATAAATAGGTGTGACATATTTACACTTAAACACTAGTCCAGTCAGGCAGGCCGAGATATAGCTAAATGATTCAAGACTGAAAGTGAAAGGAAAACTGAATTTTAAAAACATAACTACACCTGCTAATACATTCAGATTTTCATTCATGCCCATGTACACCGGTGAACACAAAATGATGCTTCCAGGCCCCCCAGATTTTAACTGGGACTAGACCGCCTCACCTTCACTTCCCCACTCAGATGAGTGAAAATCATAGAGACAATTTTTAAAATCAGCTTACAGAATATATTAATACAGATTTCATTTTAAAACTTAAAAACTGGGCATGGTGCCGCACGCCTGTAATCCCAACCCTTGAGAGCCTGAGGCAAGTTCAAGACCCACCTGAACTACATAGTGAAAAGCTGTCTCCAAGAACAAAACAAACAAGTAAATAAAAGCTCCTTCATTTTCCACATCATTGATATTTCTATACAGAAATTGTTACTCATAAATACAATTCTATGTTGAAAATTGACAAAACAGTATTTAAAAGAATCTCATATTCTGCCCTAAACAGTTTAATATCAGAAATGTTTTAAAGATAAGGGAATAGTGTTCAGCAAAGTTTTAAATACACATAGAAATTTATACTATAATCCACCATCCAGAAGTATAAAACGAAAAATAAATGAATAAATAAAAAGTATAAAGCGACAGAGAAATTAATATTAATTACATAACTATTTTAACAATTAGAAGTTAGTCACTCTAAATGTTTATGAAAAAGATGTTACTAAATAAATAACTGTGTCCATACAGTGGAGTATGCTTTAAATGAGACAGAAAGTTGCTTATGATGTAACAAATGAAAAGGTAAGTAGCGAACCATTTGGACACTATACCTCATCTTTAAAATCCAAGAAGAACATGGACGTGAATGTTTCCATGTAAATATTTAAAATATTCACAGAGAACAGTTATAATACATAGCAAAATTTCAGGTTTACAAAAACTCTTCTAGTAAATATTGCACTAATTTATATGAGTACTGTTCTCACTAAAATATAAACTCTCATGAGAATATTTAACATTTTTATTCAGAAATTTTAAAACACAATTGCTAGTTACTACAGTATATATAAATTTGATTTTTATAACAAAGTACTATGATTAAAAAATAACCATGTTACAGTCAGAGATCCTTTCTGTTCTGGTTTTGGGTTTATTTGGGGGTTGAACTCCCAGATTCTCACACTCTAGAAAAATGCTCTATTCCTAGGTGACATTCCTACCCTCTCCAATACTCTATAATAATTTGTACCCAAACTTTTCTATCTTTAGAGTAAAAAATGGGTATACTCTTAAAAAGAATTTAAGTAGTTTCTATAGTGATAGGTAAAACTGAGTATCATTTTTATTTATATAGGACAGGCTTTAATAACAGGTTTTTCGTTGGTTTTTGTTGTTTGTTTCTGTTTTTTAAATACTGGAGATTAAACCCAAGAATGACTGTATATATCCTCAGGGTTTTTTGGTTTGTTTTTTTTTTTTTTTTTTTTAGACAGGGTCCTGCTCTATCTTCCTCCTACCTCAGCCTACTGAATACCTGGGATTACAGGTTTGTACCACTTGCCCAGCAACAATATTCAATAATAATTATCACCAAAATATTTTTAAAGGTATCAAAATTGTCAACTTTATTCAGTTTTATCTTGATTTACAATATATAAATATTTAACCTCTTCCTCTAAACTCAAGCAAATACTTTTAGTATTAAAAAAATTTGGACTATTATATAGTCACTTTATAAAACTCTTAGCACTTAAGCTGATTTTCAATGTAAAAATTCACCCTCACCAGAATTCATACTTGGAAAAATCATTTTATTTTCCTAAAATGCCTTCTGCAAGGATTCAAAGTAATGCAGATCTACTTTACCTAGTTGTTGATGTTTGCACTTGTCATGACTGTGATGGAAACTGGCTCCCGCTGGCTCATCTACTGTCTTCTGTGATGAAAGCAAACTAAGACGCTTCATCTTAAGTAACCTTGGGGAATTGTCCTGCATGCTATCTCTCATCTCCAAAGTCATATCTCCAGAAAGAATGGGAGGAACAACTCTCTTTAAAAAATCCATTTTAAGGTAGCTCTACGTTCCTAGACCCAGAAGCACACAGAGAGGTACTGAATCAACTTCCTTGATGAGAAGTTAAAGTATGCTATCTGTGTAAAAGAGCAAAGAGACGTCATGTGAAATTGAGGTGGGGCTAAAGCCCAGCAAGGCAACTGCCAGCTGTTTAGAAGCTGATTTTTAGGGCATTTACTGTTTGTGCTGATAACAAACCACATTACTCTAGATCATGAAACTGCACTCCACATACAAATATACTTGTACAGTGAGTGTTACGAGCAATAAGACCATAAAATGTTTAGCATCCACCTAGTTTAACATTTCGACTTTGAAAAACCTTCAGTGTGACAAAGACAAATTTACTTTGGTCTGAGGTGTGAAACAGGAACTTGTACTCAAAAGATAATTTCCATCACTCTGAAAATTACTTATGGGTCTCAAGAACAACTCTACAGAATGTGAAAAGGGGATGAAAATTGTGTATTACAATCACTCCAAAGTACTCTTAAACTCAAGTTCATGTGCACAAACCAGAGCTTCCTTGTTATGATCAGTCCTAGTGATCAATAGTAATGCTGGAACTCCTGGCAGACTTCACCAAATAATTAGAGATAAAGTAGGTAGACCTTACAACATAATGTTGAAGATTTTAAAGTATAAGCATGTAAATTCAATATATGTAGCAGTCAATAGTACATAATTTATTTTCAAAATAACTGTGTATCCCACAAAAATTTTTCAATAGTTAAAAGTAACTGATCTTAGAACAAAATAGTCCAAAAAGACTCTGAGTGCGCAAGGTAATACCTCTTCCTTGCCCTTCCTTTGCCTGCCCTCTGGTGGGGCTACTAAACGAGCAAGAAGGAAATGAAGAAAAAGAGAACAGAAGAAGGAAACACCAAGGAATTATACTGAAGTCATAATTTCAAAAATTAGATTCTCCTTCCTAGTAATCTAATTCTCCTAGTAACACATGCACAACCTCATTAGTACAATATGCAATATGAAGAAAATCATTTATATAATATTTACTTATTCATTTTGTATTTTATTTAGTAAGGGTCTACAGGGTCTCACTAAGTAGATCAGACTCGTAGTGTTCTGCCTGTTTTCAGCCTCACAAATGCTGGGATTACAGTCGCGTGCCACCACACCCAGTCTCAACTGCCCTCTCAGCAAGCCCCGGGGGCAGGGTTGGCATGGCTCTCAAGGGATCAAACCCCGGCCACTGCATCTGCCTAAGTTAATATTTCTTAAGATGAAGCAGAAATGGCTTCCACAGCAATTAGGAAAAATGATAGTTAAGAAGAAAACCAGTAAATGTCTTGTTCTGAAATATTTAGGCTTTCATCATTATTGTTCCACAACATTACTTACCAAGTCAACTACTCCCTACGGGGAGGGCTAGGGATGTAGCTCAGAGGCACAGCATCTGCCTGGCAAGCACAAGGTCCTGAGTTCAATTTCTGGTACAAAAAAAGAAGTTTTTTTCCTATACCATCCATTTTTTAAATATATTGTTTGAAGGCCCTTCATAGTAAAGCACTAACACACTACTGAGTCTTAGAGACAAATGAGCAATACAAATTCTGTCTAGGTAAAAGGAGTAAAACAAACAAGGAAGTACAATGGGTGTTAACAGCAATATTGAGACCATAAAATGATTTGCTCTCAAGCAGGACTATATCTGATGGGGTGTGGGGACAGACAGTGACTTTTAGAAAATGCTTTTAAAAAGCACAAACCTAAAGATTAAAATTAGTATCCAAACTTCCAAACTCATTAGAACCATAAACTATATGTACTAATATGGCTAAAAGTAATCACTGTTTGCAGGTTCCCTCTCTGAGTATAATCTCATATTCTTTATATCTTAGGTTTTGTTGTTTGCCTCAGGTCTCTCTACAAGTCTTATCTAGGAAGCCCAGAAACACAGTGCTAATCATGCTAAAAACATGCTAATGATGGAGGAGAAGTTACCTTCATGCTGGTTCATGACGGGACAAACAGCTATGTCACTACTGACCTCACTGTTAAAAATTTACAGCTGAAGAAAGGAAGGAGTTGAGGCAAAAGGAGCAAGGATTAAATGTTATAAGAGAGACCACAAAAGATTTTTCTTTGTTCAACAAATATTTGCTGAGCAAATTCTATAATGATCTGTACAAAATACAAAGACTCTTAAAACAAATCTCCATCTCTCAGAATCTTACTGTTTAAGAAGGGAAATAAACTCCCACAGCTACCATACTTAATAGAGTGGGCTGAAGTTTTGTTGTGCCTGTATTGTAATTCAATTTCCTCTGCCCAAACTGCTCCCTATTCCTTCCTCTTTATAGGTGTTGAGCCCTAATAAACATCTTGGAAACCACATTACTTTTCAGCACCAGCTTCCTCTGAATCTACCCTGAAACATAAATCAGAGGGAAAGCATAGAACTCCAGTGACAAGACTGTCCCCATTACTACCTGAATCTATGAAGAGAAAAGGTCATTTTATGGCATTTGCGTACATGTTGATATTTATTAGCACTTTAACCATCATCCCTTTGATCTACACAAAGCTCATATGTTAAAGACATAATATCAGCTTGTGACTATTGGGAGGTTGTAGAAGCTTCAGAGTCAGAGCCTAGAAGAAGGAAATTAGGTCACTGGAGTGTGTCCTTGAGGGGGACTGTGGGACCCAGGCCAGTGCGCTCCCACCATAATATGCTACCTTGCCACAGGCCCAAAGCAATCGGGCCAATCATTTACAGATCACATACTATAAGCCAAAACAAAACCTTACTCTTAACAAGGTAACAGTTATGAAGTAATCATGCAGTTATAATAGAAGCTGAAGTTAAAATACAGCATTTAAAATTTTTTTCAGCCTTAGTCACTACTTGGCCTTAAGCATATTTACTGTAATCTTACCGTGTCACTAGAGACAGTAATTTCTTGGTGATAACGTAGATCATTAATCCTGACTTTATGAGTCTTGAGCAGTTTGGAGAATTTAGCGTTTAGATGTTAATCACCCAAGATTCAAATAAATGGCTTCAGCTCTGGAAAAAAAACAACAACAACACTTACATGCCTGGTATATTTATAGTAAGTATATCTTTGTGTTACTCATATTCATCTTTACTTCTGATTCTATACCAGTGTCATCTACTGCCACAGTTACTCCCTTCGAATTGTTAACTTTTTTCTAAATTTTTACTACAGAAAATTTAAAGTTAATACAAAAGTACAGAGTATAATTCCTCATTATCCCAGTTTCAAAATTAACTCATAGCAAATAACATCCTAGTACCATGGACTATTCTGAAGCAAACACCAAACACCAAATCATTTATCTTTACATAATGTATCTAAGACAAAGACTTATTTTTTCAACATATGCCAATTCCACTATCATACCTACACTGTACTGATTTTTCTGTAATATGAACTATCAATCAGTGCTTACTTTTGCCCAAGTTGTATTTAGGTGTCTTTTTAATGGTTTGTTCCAATCGAAATCTAAACAAAGCACATACAGACAATTGTAACTCTGTCCCTTTAATCTCCCAGAATTTATAAATATCTTCCTTCCTTTCCTCTTTGAAATGTTTTCACTAGTCAATGACTAAATTTCTGCAGCAATACCTTGTTCAACAACATTTTAAATAGTTTTATTCTCTAAATACGAATTTGCAATATAATTCATATACTTTCTAAGCAAAATATTTACACCATCTACAGAAACTATTTGCAATGCATATTTTCTAAGTCTATAGCAACTCTGAGGGGGGTCCATGGACTGTGAACTACTGTATATATCTGCAACTAGTTTGACACTTACTAAAAATAAAATTGAGGTCCTATCACTGATATTTATGTACATGCCATGTCTTTCTCTCATTCAAGTTAGTGGTATGTTTGAAAAGTAAATAGGCCAACCTTAAATGTAGCATTAAAACTCAAATTATCCATATCTAAATCATCACTACTTTCCTAATAGTTTTTCCTGTTTAATAAATATCCAATTCAACAAAAAAAAAGGTTATTGAATGTTTCTGAAACATTAACTTTGTACTAAAAATGGTTAATGTGAAATTCCTTTAGGCAAGTTATACACAAAGATAATCACTGACTCAGAGGCTCAGTCAACTAAATCATGAGTATAACCAAATCTTCAAAGCCAGAACTCTAGTAAATATGAACAAAACACTAACACATTTGCATCAGTTCATAATCAATATCATTTATACTCACTGAAAGTGTTATTGCCCCATTAAATATTTTTGAATCAATTAACAAAGTCTTGATACTTTTCTTAGGTTCACAGAATCCTTTCCCCCTCAAAGCAAAAGCACACATCTCACAAAGAACACATCACATCTTACAGGCGTAGCCATGTATTAAACAATATTTAATGAGATCAAAACTATTTTTCCTAGTTACTTTTCTTGTTGCTGAGACAAAATATCCAACACCTACAAGTTAAGAGGGGGAAAGGCTTATCTAGGTTATAGTTTACAGCACTTCCAGTTCATAATCAGATGTCTCCAAGGTAGGGCAGCATGGCAGACAGGCACCACAGAAGGGAAACAGTTCACAGTGGATAGAAGGTACCAAAGCAACAAGAGACAACCACTGCTCTTTCTATCCCTTCTATTTTATCCAGGATACTTATGTCGAATAGCATTCAGATCCTTAATTCTAGTGCCCTTGATCCTAGCACTGAACGATCAATCAGTCTCAGCATCACATACTCTAGATCCAGCCACCTCAGAAAAAGCCCCACTTTTGACTGCATGAGTCTTTGGGGGACATCTAGATACAAGCCAGAATATGTTCCTGTATTTGGGGTTGGGGGAAAAAAAACAAAACCACTCACCACCAGAGTTCAAAATGATTTGGGGGCTACTGCAATGAAGACTGAGTAGGTGACTAACTTAGTAATCTGTGCAGGCACAGCAAATCCAGTGCCCTGTTTTTCATGTGTTCATTCTTCTGGAAACAATGTCATAGAACTATTTCATTTTAATACTTCTCAGTCTGTCCAGAAATTTTCAAAACCTCTTCAGTAGATACACAACCTATTTAATTGGAACTCTTCATTTTTTGACTAAATAATTGTGTCTTCTGCTCACTATGGAAAATAATTGATTATACTTCTGCAGTTTTCTGTATAGATTATAATCATTCTTAGCACACCTGAATTTTGGAAGGGTTTTGCTTATTTTCCATGAGTTTTGCTTTTTGGATTATTTTATCTGTGTTCTTGCATGTCAATCATTATTTGGTCTTCTCTTCATATATCTGATTTAACATGGATGGAATTCATTTGAATTTCACTTCACTGGAGAACACAACTACTTTTATAATCCCACTTTTGAGCTGGCTGAGTAAAAGTAGGGTTAACTCTATGTGGTCATGTTGTACGCCATGATCGATGGCGTTCTAACTTAAGAAAAGAGTCAAGTCTCTTGGCATTTGACAACACAAAACAGAAAAATGTACACAGCCAAACAGCAGAAGATCTGAAGCCCAAAGTCTTTTCACCTGCATAGTAATGATAATGATATTGTGTGCAACAAAGAAAGAGGACAGAGGCACAACTCTGGTGCTTGGCAGGACCTCAGGCCCAACGGCAGTCTTGCTTCACTTTAGTCCAGGACGAAGAAGATAAAGTTGAATGAGCATTCAGATAACACAATCAATATAATTTCCTATTTGTACAGAATTTTTAGAATAATTAAAGAGAAACACCACAAATTTAATTATCTTCATTTTAGTAAGACATTAGATGCATGTGTTTCTGAAATACACATACAAATACAAGAAAAGTTAAGAGTAAATGAGTATCAGTAGTGTTCATCATAGTATTCTCAATACTTGTCTGTGTTCCTGGAATACTTACTGGAAAACAAGAAAGTTATAGTGAGTCAGGGATATAGCTCAGTGGCATAAGTGCCTGCCTGGCAAGCACAAGGCCCCAAGTTCAATCTTCAGTACCACAAAAGAAAGAAAGAAAGTTATGGTGACTAAAAAAGGAACGTTTGTTTTCAACATTAAATGACAACTTAATTATTACATAATTATTAAAAATCCTAGTTCATAATGGACTGGAGGCTCTGCTCATTGAGTTCTGAGGCAAACTTGGTGAGAATGTCATTATTTCCACAGAATATTATAAAAGGAGTACCTGTAGGGTAAAAAGATTAGGGTACATTTGGACTCTACTACAGTCCAAAAGCCCACTTGGACTCTATTTAGAGTTCAAAATGTATTTCATATTATATTTGAATACCTAAGTGAGTGGTGACCTATAAATTAATCATATTCCAACTTAAAAAAAAACTACATTGTAAGATATGGAATTTATGATGGAGCAATCCCTGCTCATCTATTAAAAGTATTTGGTAACCTTATAAAGCCTCTTAAAATGATACAATAATCAAATCAGTGTAAATTTCTAACAGCTTTTGAGAATAAAAATGCAACAGATTTTTTTTTTTAAGACTAGATCTCAACATGTAGTCCAGACTGGCCTTCAACTGAAGAGTCTTCTACTTCAGTCTCCCAAGTGCTGGGACTACAGGTTTGTGCCAACAGGCTATACAACAGTTTGCAAATGTACTTAAAATGATCATAAGGGCTGGCTAAAGAGCTCAGTGGAGGTTTGATCCTGGAGCCTGCTGTAACGGCCCTGCCCCCAGGGTGCACTGAGACTGGCAACGAGACTGGGTGTGGTGGTGTATGCCTGTAATCCCAGCCCTTGGGAAGCTGTAAACAGGTTGATCACCCCGAGTCTGATCTAGTAGTGAGACCCTGAACACCCTTTCCTAAAATATAAAAAAAAAAAGATCATAAAACCTAAGTGGCCATCATGGCACATGTCTGTAATTCCACCACTTAAGAGGCTAAGGCAGAAGGATCAGGGTGAGTTCAAGGTCAGCCTGGGCTGCATAGCGAGTTGAAGACCAGTCTAAAGAACTATGTTTCAAGACCTTGTCTCAAAAAAAAAAGTCGCAGCTATGTGTGATACCAAAATAATTATGAAAACGCAAAACACAGTAATTTTTTAATTTATAAACAATTGTATTGCAACATGAAAATACAATACTATAAAGTCTTTTTTTTTTTTTTTTTTGCGGAACCGGTGATTGAACTCAGACCTTTGTGCTTGCCAGGGAAGCGCTTATTCTACTGAGCCATCTCCTCAGCCCTGAAAATATATTAATAAGTAATCAAGTGTAACAAAAATAAGTATAAACTGTAAGCAATCATTCAAGTATCTTTTTAGTCAGACTGGTAAAAACCATTAAGGTAGATAATTCTGGCCAGCTCTGAAATTACCAAAGAAAATTCATGATTTTAAAGCTAATATTTGACTCACACCTTCAAATAATTCATTTATTCTCTAATTATTTTAGAAGTAGAGTAAGTTTTATTATTTTTTAAATGGATTTATATTTTAATCTTCTTTTAGTCATTCTTTGTAACATTCTCCTGAATTTCAATGGTAAAGAATACAGAAACATATTATGCTGACTAATGTAATCATGGAGTATATTACATGACCTGCTAAAAATGCTGTATAATGATACTGAGCTAGAATAATTGGCCTCACTGCAGAAATCTACATCTAGTGCTGATAAAGCAATGTTCTCTTCAGGTAAATCTGTCAACATTTTGTTGATTTTACATTTTCATCCCAAATAGAAATTGCTGTCATACTACTTGACCTAAAGAAAGCAATCAGCAAATTTTCCATTCACAATTTTAGGAAGGAAGTTTTCCATAAGGTTTCATTATTGAATGAAATGAAAGTAGTACCAGAGTACAAATTTGCTTATACATTGATGAATATGCATGCCTAGAAAAAGTTTTTCTACTATATTTCTACATTGGTACAGAAAAAAATGAAATTGGTCCAAAAATGTTCCATCTAGATGCTGTTTACTCTACCTACCCATCTACACTTAAAAAATCAAGCAAAAATTTTGTGATAAATGTAGCATTAAACCATTAAGGCATCAAGCTAGACTATTTCCACTTCATAAATCTGGATGGAATGTATTCCTAACTTTCAAAATTGTTACCTTAACTATACCTCCAATAAATTTTACATCTGACAAATACTCATGGAGAACTACCTGCCAGGAACCAGGGACAAAACAATGAATAAAACAAAAGCCCTTCACCTTGTGGAGCTTATATTCTAGTGCAATTTAAGCTTTCGGAGGTCATTTATTTGCAAATCTGAAAAAAACTAAGACCTTTGCTAGCAAACTTAATGTAATTTTGCAGTTATAATAATCTTTCTAATCGAATCATTAATTATGAATTAAAACTTTTTCAAATGTATTTAGCACAGGGTCTACAGGGTCTCACTACATAGATCTGAGTCACAGTGATCCTCCTGTTTTCAGCCTCCCAAGCACTGGGATTACAGGTGCATGCCACCACACCCAGTCTTATTTGGTGTCTCAGCGCACCCGGGGGGTAGGGCTGGCACTGAATTAAAACTTCTTCATGGATATCCTTCTACTTATTTTCTACCACTTCTACTTATAGCAGATAGCAGCAAGCCTTCAAATTTCAGTAATTTTTAAAATTTATTCCATTCATAGCTCTTAGACATTTCTAAACTATGAAATTATCCTTTAATCAATCTTGAGCTTTCCAAAATAATTGGTTCTAAGTTCTTTTCTAGCTGGATTTGGACACTTTCTCTTTCTGGTATTATTAATTATTCACTGGAACCCATAAGTTAAAATGCTCTCTTTCATTCCAAATCTATGATTAAAGTCCTTGTAAAAGTTACCTACAGACTCTGGAAGAAGACCTGTTCCAAAGAAACACACAATAAGACATTAATAATCTAACAGAGCATCAATCCATTAACCAACAATTTCTGGTTCCTGTTTGTCACAAAACAGTAATGTGACCCATTTCAAAAATGACTTTCTTTTATTTCAAAATCCAACATCTGAAACACTTACAAGGGCCCTGATGGTTTCTAATCAACACTGTATAGTTTGCCTATAGCATTAAAAGTAATTATACAATGAAAATTGTTCACCTAATTATAAAAGAAAATTTATATAATTTGATAGCAAATTTTAAATGTTTTAAACAACTTGCAATGAAAGAGCTTTTAGGCTAATCCAAATTTTTAAGTCAAAAAAAGAAGAAAAAATGTAGCTACTAAAGTCATAAAGCAGGTAAATAGCTACAATTTAATCTCTAGAGTTTGAGCTTCTCCTTTTTCTTACCAAGGTTAGGGAAACCTGATTTTTATAAAACTACAAAAGCACAAATTCCCACTCATGATTGAGATGACCTATTTCTAACTCTGCAGTCACCCACACCTAAGCACATACAAACCCAAACTTAACAATGCAAACCAGTTTAAGGAAGGATGATGACATACCACCTGCAGCCTCAAAACTTACATCAAGAGCCTTTAAAATGCTCACCCTCCGTCACCCCACAGGACCCCTTCTTCCTGCTAACTGTAGACAGACAAGCAGAAATGCTCACAGATGTATACGCAAACATGTTGAACTGCACTGCTACTGCTGTGAGAATAATGCAGTAAAACTCAAACAACAAAAACAAAGAGCCAAAAAGAAAGGAAAAAAAAAAAAAAAAAAAGAGCCAGTTAGAAAAAAAAAAACAACCATAATGCATTCCTGATGAAATCTTACCATCAGCTCTTAGGGCTGGGGTGGCACACATGTGCTGTCACAGCACTGGACAGGCTGCAGCGTGGAGGATCAGAAGATCACTGTGTGTTCAAGGCCAAAAGTTCAAGGCCAGCCTAACCTACACAGCAAGACCCTGGGGCTCAAAAACACATAACCAAAGGCAAAATCAAAAGTGTTTCTTGACTTCTATAGCATAATAATTACTTTTAACTAAGAAGAGGAAAATAAAGCAATAGTTACAGTATCACTCTAATTCTTGGAGATAAAAATTTAAATCTTTTTTTTTTTTCCTGGTGGAACCGGGGAATGAACTCAGGCCCTCACGCTTACTAGGGAAGCGCTTATTCCACTGAGCCATCTCCCTGGCCCCTAAAAAATTAAATCTAAAATTAAAGAATGAACTCAGAGTCCAAATTATCAAGGTACTTAATTCCTATGCCTGTACCTTATTCACATAAGGATAATAAAATCTCTTAGGGATACCCTAAGAATTAAGTGCAGAAGATGAAAAATACTATGTTTGACATATAATATGTTTGAAAAATAATATGTTTGACATATAGCAAGCATGTTCAGTAAGTGTTAGTTATTAACTTCTACCACATGTGCTGATAGAAAACAAAATTTGGAACAATTTCCCAAGAAAGTAATTGAAGAAATGAGAAGTTTTCAAAATTCTAACACATCTAAAATCACCCCATTGGCTAGGCAGATTGCTCGGTGGTCTAAGAAATTGCCTGGCAAGTACAAGGACCTGGGTTTGATCCCCAGCACCGCATGCCGTGCTGGCCCTTGAACCTGGGTGCAGTGTGCCGGCCCCGAAACCAGGCGTGGGGGTACATGCCTGTAATCCCAGCACTAGGGAGACTGAGACAAGGAGGATCATTATGAGTCTGAGCTGTGTAATGAGACCCTGTACCAAATAAATAAATAGATAAAATTTTAAAAAAATAAAATAAAATAAAATCACCACTATTAAATCATATAACAGGAGGGTTAATTTTTTTCACATCTTTCAATACACATTAAGCATTATACACAATTGGAATTGTGTATATATTGTACAATTTCTAGTGATTACAAAACATTTTATAACAACATTTTCCTCATTTAATCAGAGTGAGCATTAGGTTTACTCTTTACTACTACACATAATATCAGAAGAATACTGTGATTGGTAGCCTTTGTGCACAACTTTGATTTTTCTTCTGAGTTTCAAAACAGAACTGCTATTTCAAAGGAAAGAAATGCACTTCCCTGTCCAGCCTTCCTGGCCCGTCTGGAATGCAGACACATACTGGCTGCTCAAAAATGCCCACTTTTGCCTTTTTTTCACTGAGTTCTTTAAAAGCTACTGATTGACTTTTCAGTTTAATTGGTTTTTGGTAGAAATGCTTGTCAGATTATTTCTGTTTCCATTTCTTCCACTTAAAAGACCTTGCTTTTCCTTTGTATCACTCTTAACAGCCCATTCTCAATTTTAGTGCTCAAAATTCCAGTACCTTTTTCAAAAAGATTAAGATGTTTCCTTTACCTGTCTTTGATAGAAATACACATTGAAACACACATGGATGGAATGCAATGACAGAGCAAATGCATCATCAGCACCAGGAGCTGAGGAGAAGGAACAGGTGGAGAGGTGTCAGGAATCGGACCAAGATTTAAGCTATGGAACGGACACACCAATATTTACTCTACTATTCTCTGTTTAAATGCTTTTTAACCCAACTTAAGTGGAAGGAAGTTGTCTGCAGTATATCTTCATATGTAAATATAATGATTAAAATAATTTTCATAACATAATTATGGTTTATCTTCTACCACGGATCTTACAGGAACAATAATTCAGTGATTATAAAAAAGATTCAAATATGTAAGCCAAAAATCAAAAATGAAGTAAACAACTACAGTATTTAAAATCTTTCAATTATACTTGCCAGTAAGTCCCACAGATAAAAATACACTACAATGCATTTTTCCAAACTCCGGCTTCAGCAAACCATGCTGATTCTCCAAAACAATATTAGTATTTATATTGTGCATTACAAGAATACAATTATGCCTCTGTATGTGCCCACATGAATATTTGATAAGTACTTTTATTATGTACTAGTATTAAATAATCCAAATTCTCTGGGTGGCTAAATCACATCTTGGTACCAAGTTAGGCATACCATAAACAACACTTACAAGTTAACAAAGAGCCACAAAAGGGGTTTATTGTAGCCAGAGGTTTGGGAGCAAGACCAGCATAAAGAAACAAAACGAAACAAAACAAAATTGCCTCATTGCATGTCTTTTGCTGAGATCTATTGTGGGAAAATATCACCTGATTTCTGAGTAGAAAACACATCACTTTGGAGTCAGGTGGTGAAAGCGGGAGAGTAAGTGGCATTTCTAGAAATCAAAGCAGCAATGGATATCCCTCAGATTTAAAGAAAGGATAGAGTGGACAGAACAGTACAATTTAAAATGTCTCTACAATATATTTTATATAACAACTCAGTATACACATGCATGATTTCATATGATACATCAAACACCCTGCACTATATTTTGATGGGCCCAACCACCGTGTTTACGGGGAAGTGCCCAATATTTTAGCCATTTCCCATCTTCTCAGTTTGTAATTTCCTAGACTAACACAAAACTGCTCTGTGTCTCTGCCTACATACCAAGCAAAGGAGACATGGAAGCAGATAGGAATCGGGGAACTGCTGTGAAAACACAGTATAATCTCCCAAATTTCTTCCTGTTTTAAAATACTGCAGTTCTGAAAAGTGGCTCTGAGACTGATCCCTTAAAGAGTTCACACCCCATTATATTTCCCACAAAGACTAGCAAAGTGGCTCTCATATAAGCACTAAATAAAAATTTATTAACTTCAACTGAAAGTATGCCAATTAAACATAAATGTAACCTTCTCAAACACTTAAATGTAAGTTGCCCATACATTGTAAATGTAAAAATCAAGCCTATTTTGGGATACTGTTATTAATGACAAGAAAATAACCAAATCATTGGCCTAATTCAGAACAAAAGTAACAGTACAAAGACTGGGCAATATAAAGCTTTCATAATTCAACCATGATCAACAGTAATGTTTTCTTTTTTTTTTTAAGACCATCTTGCTAAGCTGTTCAACTTGGCCACCTGTCTCAGCTCCTCAGTTGCTGGGAATACGGGTGTACACAGTACACCTCCTTCCATAGGTCTCTTACGCCCAGCAGTTCTTGGCTCATGCAACCTCTTCTGCTACTGTCTTAAAAAGAATCGGGTTTTTTTGTAAAAAAAAAAAAAAAAAAAAGTCAATGACATCAGAGTTTTTCCTATATACATTAACTTTCAATAAACCATTATGATTTAATGGAAGTAGGGGGGAGGTTAAAAAAGGGTCTACTTCAAAATTTATGACTTTAAATCACAATAAAACCTTTTATGACAAAGACAATAAGGTCAATCCCTATACTTTTTATAATTCATTATAAAAGCTATATGTACAATAAAATATACATTTCTCAAGATAGCATGAAAATTATTACACAACTCTCTCTTCCCAAAAGCTTTAGCTAACATTCCCACTACTTTGAAGTTTGAACTAATTTGGAAAAAATCTAGGATTTTATCAAAATTAACATAATTTCTGTAATTTTTTTAAATAAGAACAATATTTACAAGCATTTCTGTCACTTCAAATAGGAAATTGTACATTTAGCAGTGACCAACACTAAAATTTCAGCTTTGGTAACATTTCTCACTTTTCTTTGAATTTTAAAACACTAATTATTACTACCTAAAATGAAAAATACCTTTTAAAAATTTCATGCAGAAGAGATTTAAAAATAAAAAACTGAGACTTTGGACTGGCAAAGAAGAAAGAAGACTGGAGCCAATGGGGTGCTGAGGGATGGTTAACAGTGTCTCTAGCGGTTTCTCCCTAATGAACTGTCGAAGTGGAATGATATTGGCTAATACTGAGGCTTTCCCACAAGCATGGAGACCTGAGTCTAACACTTACTAAGATCCAATCTAAACTAGAATCTGGCTAAAAGGCATATATCACCATTAGGAAGGAGATGGCACATGAGCTTAGCAAAAAAGCACATGCCCACAGCCAGTTTGAGGTATACTTTGAGAAATGTTACTAATTAGATTCCAAGAATGGTCGGGTAGCAAGGAGACAAGCATCAGCTGGTGTGGAGAAGGGATGGAGAAGGGAGCAGGAAAAGGGTTCCCTAGAGAAGTGCTCACACCAGAAAACTGGGCTATCTATCTAGCTGTCTCAATGGATTCTTGCCTCTTTCAAGAGCTAGTTAGCCGTTGACTTTTAAAAAGTCATTTAAATTATATATCCAGGCTCAGCAACAGGCTGTGCAACTGCCCGCCTCCAAGCCCCAACTGCCAATGTGACGGTCTCCAGAGCCAGGGCTACCATGGACCCAAGAGTTGCACAACAGCTCCTGGCTCCACCCCAGAAATGGTTATCTTGCTATTGCCTCCTCCCCATGTCTATGAAAGAAAGTATTGTGAGGGATACAATTTATACCAATTGACAGTTCCTCTCACTCTAGAAATTTTTAAAGGATAATAAGCAATTTATTTGGATCAAAATTCCGTGTACAGAAAATAACACGTTCCAAAGTTCATAACAAACAACATTCCAATTCAGTTTGGTCACTATGGATGACCATATAGAACAGGCCACAAAGCCTCATCCTTCTCATTCCAGTACACATCCACGAACCCTGAAAGGACATGCATACAAAAGGCAATGAGTGCTCTCCCACTACAACTCGCTCTCCCACTGCAACTTGTAAACAGGCTTTATTCTTCAGAGCAGTTAATCTAAGAAAGTTACAAATACAGTATAAGAGAGTAGAATTTAGAACTGGCTCATTTTACTCTAAGAAATAATGTCCTAGAAAGCCAAATTAAATATCCAATAATAGCAGCCACTAAACAAAACAAATTACTAATTTCCAAAGGTCTGCTGCACTAGACCAGCCAGGATAAGTGCTTTATATACATTACTTCATTTTCATACAAACAAATATGTCAATTCTGCAAATGTTCAAATTTGTAGATATGGAAAATGACAAAAGTAGTGGATGAATTGAGAAATGGGGCACAGCTGGATTATTTTCCATTTTAAAAGAAAAGGATTATATAAAGCTATGGTAAAAGAAGTAGTACTCCAAACACAATTATAATGTCAGCATGTTTTGGTTTTTTTTTTTCTTTCTTTGAGACAGGGTCTTGCTATATGTATAGTTCAAGCTGATCTCAAACTCATGGAAATCCTACTGCCTCAGCCTCCGAAATGCTAAGTGAGATTTCAGATGTGAGCCACCACCTGCGGCTACAATGAGTTTCTATATTGAGTCTGAACCTCAGAACAAAAGACTGAAATCATTCAAAAAAGGATTAGTAGATTTAAGAAGTTTGGCAGAGGCTAAGAAATCTGTGGGACTCTGGTAAGTTCTGACCTTCATTAGCCCCCAGCACGCAGGTGTAGAGCTTTTGCTGGTGCCACACCAAACTTATAAGAACTTAGAAGGTCTCTGAGTAGCCTGCAGGACAAAGGAGAGCTGCGATCTGCAGGTCCAGTGCAAGCAGGCACAGAGCTTTCCTGGAGCCATTGAAGAACTTTGGCAGACTCTGGGCAGCTTGGGGGACCCTGGGTGATCACTGGGAGCTTCAAAAATACCAAAACACAGGAGCAAAAGGTAATCTCAATCCTCTAGCCAACCCAGAACAAATCCAGGAGACAATGAGATACAAGACTTGGAAATCATGCACCTAAAACATCTAAAACGATAGCAACTGAAGTAGAGAAGTAAGGGCATCAGGCTATCGAAGGAAGAAGAGCAGAAATAATCTCTCTGGTCCAAAAAGGGACAATAATTGTGAAACAACTGCTCAGCACAGCTACACAAGACATAGATAGAAAAATAGTGGAGAATGGGAAAATGATGGAAACACTGAAAGAACAATACAGGAAAGAACTAGCATGCACGAAACAAAAAATAGATAACCAGGATATTAAGAACTCCACTGAAAGCCGGCAAAACCACTTCAATGAAACTGAAGATAGACTTTCAGACATCAAAGACAGTCTCGCAGCTAATGAATGTGAAGTAAAAGCTCTCTTAAAACTAGCAAAGAACCATGAAACAGCTAATGAACATGAAGTCAAAGAACTCTTAAAATTAACAAGGAACCAGTAAAGAACAATTCACCAGGTACATGACGATGCAAAGAAAAATAACATAAGAATACTAAGTGTCAGTGAAGCAGCAGGAGACACCAAACATGACATAACCAGATTATCTGCAGAAGTACTAGCAGAAAATTTTCCAAACATCAGACAAGAACCTGACACACAGAAAGTGAGGTGCACAGAACTCCACACAGCCATAATCACAATAAATATACACCTAGATAGGTAATAATCAAGATCTCAGAAATTCAGTAAAAGAATAGAATATTAGAAGCTCCCAGAGAGAAGAAACAGATCGCCTACAATGGAAAGCCCATCAGAATCATAATAGAGGGGCTGGTGAGATGGCTCAGTGGTCTGAAGCACCTACTTAGAACAAGCTAAGCTCAGCAAAGCACAGGGACCGCAGTTCAATCCCCCAGC
>NDGM011256758.1:0-11884 GCA_002564305.1 Octomys mimax
GAGACCAAGTTCAAGTTTGGCAACAGAAACAAACAGTTCAAAAGGGAAGCAAGAGCCTGGGACCCTGCACCAGGGAATCAGCAGGGTATGAAAGGGGCCTCTCTTCACAATTTTTCAGTGTTGTTTGGCTAGGGGTTTAAAAAAGAAGAAGAAGAAAAGAAACAGCCCCTGCCCTTCAATTCGCTCCCAGTCGGTGCCCCCCCCAGTTCCCTCACCAGCCAAAGTAGGAAGTTTGCCATTGTATGGCTTTGGCTGGCTCCACAGTACCCCCAAGTGGTCTGTACAGGATCTGCATTCTGGATATAAGAAGCGTTAGGCCTGAGACCGTACTCACTTCTACCTGACTATAGATGAAGTAGGTGCCGTCCACCAGTACCTCCAGCTCCCCACTGCGGGGGTGTAGCTTAAACACCTTGGGGTTCATAGTGATGCGAGACCAGTCATTGAGCACTCCACCTGAAAGATCTCAGTATGAGAGAAGGGCAGTCACTCAGTACATGTCAGAATAATCTGGACAACAGAAACAATACCAAGCAGTATACAACTCTCCATCCCGTCCCACGTGACTGAGCAGGCCCCGAATGCCAAGGGTCACAAAGCACACCTGGAAGCAGAGTGGGTGTGCTATTTGTAAAGTGGACGCAGGGCCCGCCCAGGATTCCCAGGGTCTGTTTATCTGTGTTTATCCTACCCGGAAGGGTCACTTTAACCAACACTTCCTAGCTGGAATTTCGTAGCAAGTCACCAAGAAGAGTGGGCTCACTGCTGCACATTCTTTGTGGTTATGGGGCGTGCACAGGCAAACTTCAGGCTCTGAGTGGCAGACTAGTTTTTATTATTCAATTTTGCTTCCCCAGCCCTAGGACCTGAATCGTTCTCCTGTTTCACAGGTTCATGAGTTTTCTTTTCCTTGAGAAATCCTTTCTACAGCTCTACCATGCTCCCTTTCTGGAAATCCTCCCAAGCCCCCAGAAAACCACTCAGTCCAATGAACTGAGTATCTGGAAGATCTTCAGGGATCTTGGTGATTCAGTCACAAGGCCCCACAGGAGAGAGCAATCTTTATGAGAGTGGAGGATGGACCACCAGTTTGCAGTACAAGCTGCCAGGAGGACAGGGGAGGGCATCTAGGGGCAGAGACAGCCTTGGCAACACATCTGTATATAGCTTTACTCCAATCACAGAATGTTAGTGTGTAAGGGTAGTGGGAAACTGCCCTCTCCAGCCTTTAACAAGAAAGATGTTGCTTCCCACCATGAGAAGAAAGCCTAACCCTGTGGAGCCTAACCCTCTCTCTCTGCCACCTATTCTTCACATAAGAGCCCAGCTCAGGAGGCCCGCCTCTGAGGTGTAGGGGATCTATTTCCGACCTCCTCAGTACTTCTGGTGGGACAAAAGGTCAGCATGGACTAAGATGGAGGAACTAGAAATAGTCTTGCTCTGTGGTCATGGGGGAGAAATCAGCAGCCGCTGGCATGGAATAAACCCTGAGCCTACCTTTGCTTGAGTAGACATTCAAGCAAATCTATTTCCTGTCTGTCCCAGTGCCCCTGGATGGACAATGATCATGGTTCACCTAGGGTCCTGGGGTCCATTGGACCTGCTCCCCAGCCGGGCGGTTTGGCTTTTGGTGCCCTTCTGCTCCTGTTTATACCTTCGAGGGCATTAAGTCAGGCATCCAGTGGTAGTCAAGAGTACAGTTAAGTCCAGTCATTAAGGAAGCTCAACAAAGCCCATTCAAACTGACTGGGCTCTTATTGTAGAAGCTGTTCCTATGGAACAGGGATCTCAACCCTTATTTACTGTTTCCACACTCAAAGTCCCTCCATTCTACCATAAGCTCCCCAAGTGTCTGGAACCTGGGCTAGTTCCAGACCTTGGCTATCTCAGACTTTGGGCACCCAGTGAACTGGACATTATTTCAAAGCGCTGTTCATTAATGAATGTTTACGTCTCTTTGGGGAAAAATGAACCTAACCATTCAATGGAGTGTACACAAACTGGAGTGGCATAGCATAGTAAAAGAGTCAGAGAGGTATAATTTGGAATCTCAGCCCTTAAACTGAAGAAATCTTGGAGCAGTTAATTAACCTCTCTGGGCTTCAATTTCCATGTCCTAGAAAAGGAGCTGATACCTGCCTTGCAGGGTGGCTGGGAGGGTCAAATGTAAGAGCAGACAAAGAGAACACACTGGAAATTCTAAAATACCACGCAAACATAAGGCAGCATGATTTATTACGGTATTACCCAATCTCTCAGGGACTCTACTTCCTCATCTTTGAAACATAGGGATTATATTAAATCAGTTTTTCTCCACCTCATTAAACACATTCTCCTTTTAATAGGTACTAGAATTGGTCTATATATCCTGGAGATTTTGGTATGCCCCACTTCCCTGAGAAAAGGGCTCCCATTTTGTGTAGTCTTTAGACAAGAATTTAATTTTGCTTAGTGTTGCCTTATCCAATTTGTATTATGAAAATGCTTACAAGACTACATATATCTCCATGGTGACTCTGCTCTAGCCTCTATCCCTCAAAAATCCTTAGGTAAGGGGCAGATGAGATAGCTCAGTAGTCTAAAGCGCCTGCTTAGACAAGCTTAGGAAGCTGCAGGGGACCACGGTTCGATTCTGGCACCACATGCTGAGAGTGGGCTGATCCGGCCAAAAAGAAAAAAAAGAAAATCCTTAGGCCATGATGTCTCAGGTCCCTTTCTGGCTCCCTCACCAGTGAATTCTAAATGCAGTTTGGGCACAACTGGTCCTGATGCTGGCAGTTACAGAGAATGGCCAGCAGAGGGCAAGATGGAGTAGAGAATGGCCTCCTATGCTAAAGTACCTCAGAAGCCTGGGAGGAACTAGTCTGGGTGATTCTTTGGAGGGTGGGAGTGAAGGAGGGCAGAAGCTCCCTTTAGGGGCAGCCCACTTTGATTCTTACCATTTTTGACTTGAATTGCTGACCCTTGGCCCTGCAGATGCACCACAGCCGGCTGGAAGGACAAGGATAGAGTAGTCACCATCAGGGCTGCTTGCCAGGCCACAGGTTTCCGTGCTTTTGCCTACCCCTGCTTTCTAGTCTTTCCTTTTCTATTCCAACCCAGATCCCTCTCCTGTCTTAGTTTGTTAGTGAGCCTGTTTCTATGAGAGGGGAATTCTGATTTTGCAGATCTGCTCCGTTCTCGCTAGGAGACCTCAGCCGAATATCCTGCCTCTGAGCCTCATTTCCCCAACTGTAAAATAGGGATTATAAGGATTGCTGTCTGGCCTGTCTCACAGGACGTTTGAAGATCAAATGAGGTGATGGATATAAAATTGCCCCACAAAACCATCAAGCACCGTGCAGCTGTGTAGATTTATCACTGTGGCCAAACAGCTGTCGTGCGGCGGCTGTGATGAGGCAAGGCAAGGCCAGGCAGCAGAACCTGCCAATAGAGACAGATTAGGAAGCTCAAAGACTAGGGAGGAGCCCTTCAGCCCATTAAGGGAGAAGCCCAGGCTGGGCCGGGCCTGGAGCTGCTTGGCTGTTTTTCAAGGACATATTCTTAAACGTCTCAGCTCTGATCCCAGGCATCTGAGTGCCAACAGGGTGCTAGGGAGCTGGCAGCCCAGGTGAACAGGCCGGACTGGCAGTTCATTTCTGCCTATTACTGACCTTGGCTGCGGTGACCCTCACTCTCTTTGTGGGAGGAAGAAAAATGGTCCTGGCCAGATAAGGTTGCCTTAGCTAAAGGGAGGCCCTACAGCGAAGCTTTCTTCTTCACAGACACAGAGCAGGGCAGCGATGAAAACCTTGGAAGCTCCAGGGCATCCTCACAACATAAAGCCTGAAGAAATTTCACTGGGAACTGACTTCAAGGCCTCTCTAAGCCTGTAGCCTTCCCTCCTCCCCAGGAAGACAGCAATCCCCAGCCAACCTGGTTCTCTCTAGTTCCAGCTTTATCAGCAGCACCTGCAAAATAAGACAGTCCAGTCAGAGGGCACACTCTCTACTGCCCTGTCTCCTCGCCTCAGGAGCCAGGGGTACTGAGTGTTGCTCCCTCAGCTATTCAGATCTAAGCTTTCTTCCCCAAGGATTAGAGCCAGATGGAGAAGCCAAGTGCGAGGCAGGATCCCTGGATGGGAAAGGACATCCCTTCATTTTCCTGGCTATCCCTGACCTTCATCTGGGGGCAAATAGCGCCAGGCAGGGAAACTGGGCTTTTGCCAATGCTAGCCCAAGGCACGCCGCACTGAGCACCAGTGGAGGGCAGAGGGAAGGCACTCCAGGGTGCAGGTGCCAACAGCACTTGCTTCTCGAGCCTTCCGTTCCCTTTCCGTTGTCTTCCAACAGCCCATTGTCATTTGTAAAAATCTTGTTTCTTTGTCATCTTCTCTAGCACATACTCCACAAGAATAAGGATCACTTAGCCATATATTTCTCTGTACACAGAAAGTGCTTGATAAATACCTGTGCAATGATTGGATTAAGTGGGGGAGGGAGCCCTAGCTCTGTCTCTTGTGACCATGGTAACACTCTTAGCCCTGTTTGAATTACAAGTTAGAGAATCTGAGCCCTGCTGCTGAATTTTGGACCTAGCAAAATCAGCTATGAAGTGTCCACTTCTTTAAAACTCCAAGATACAGGATGGGAGCAGGACAAAGAAATAACTGACATAAGTCCAGGCATTCTGACTCCTGTCAATTCAACTGATTGAATTAGGCCAGCTTGGATGTGCAGCTATCCCTTTTGGCTGCCCTCTGATCCCTGAAGAAAGATGCAAAGGGATGAATGGTATTTAAACAGGCAGCGTGATGGGGCAGTGACCTAACTCCCGCAGCACGTGGTTCTGGCACTTGCTAGCCTTGGTCCCTGGGTTGGCTGCGCCCATAGCTTGAGTGACTCATAGTGCCAGCTTCTTGACCATCAGTGACTACTTGTCTACAACTGTGACAGAGGCACTTCAGAGTTCCTGAGATGAAAACTATCCTAAGGCTTGTCATTGTGTCCTGTCCCCGGCATTCCTCCCCTTGGCCTATTTCCATGCAAACATCAGTAGCTGGATGCTGGGAATCACAGCAGACCAAATCCATTGTCCATTGGAACTTTAATGAGCCACCAGGGCCTCTGGCTCTGGCTCTTAGGAGTTTATTACTGGTCCATGATAGGAAGATTTAGAGTAAGAGAGGGACTGTGATGGAAGTGGTGACATGGGGCAAGAACAGGTGGTACAAATTAGAGCAGGCCAGGGCCCATTGGCTTTTCCAATTCCTAGCTTTATAATGGGTGAGGAAATCTCTATTTGTTATTACACACCAACCCCAGCACCACTATTTAAGACTTCTCCCAGGGTTAGCCACTTCTGCTCTGAAAAAAAAATTTACAAAGTTCCTAGGTAGGTAAAGAGACAGGGAAACTCACCAGATGGTCCTTGGAGGCCAGGGAGTCCTTGAGGACCAGGGGGACCAGGAGGACCAGGTGGTCCCATAACAGTTGTTCCTGGAATTCCAGGAATCCCTGGAATCCCTGGGGGTCCCTGGGGTCCTGGAGGCCCTGGAGGACCAGGAGGACCATTGGGCCCAGGTGGCCCTGCCTTCTTTCCTGAAAAACAGGAATCAACATTATATTTATAGTCACTTATTACAAATAGTATATTGTCAAGGGTGTACTGTTGAGAGTTCTAGAAACTTCCAACAACACAAAGTCAGCCCTCTGAGAATACCTGCTAAAGAACCAGACATTTTAATCATATATAGTCCCCTCGAACCACTCTTTTCTAGACATGTTTGAATATATAGAAATAAGTGGCCCTAACATTAATGGGGGAATAGTCAAAGTCATAGGACAGTAGAAGTGCTACATTAGTATAGGGGTCAAATGCTGAAGAGGGCAGGGAAGACTTCAAAAAGGAGGTTATGTTTCAGTTGAGTCCAAAGGATGAGAAATACCAAGCAATCGGACATATGGGCACTTTACGGTTCTTTTTAGACTTGGGCTATTCTTGATGAGTTGGGACTTTCATGTTAGTAGCCCAGGCTGGTGGAACCAATGTGCATAACAAGAGGAAACTGGATAGCCTTAGCTTATTAGCTTGAGGGAGGTTCCTGTAGGAGTCAGGACATGCAGGAGGTGTGGGGGATGTTGGGGTCAGGGCTAGGTGGAAATGAGTGATGGGAAGGAGTTTTGGAAATGAGAGATGGGGATAAGGGAAAGGGAGGGAATAAGGGAGAATGGAAGGGAAGGAGGGAGGGAGGGAGAAAGAGGGAGAGGGAGGGAGGGGAGGGAGGGAGAGAGAGAGAGAGAGAGAGAGAGAGAGAGAGAGAGAGAGAGAGAGAGAAAATATTAAGAAACAACGGGAAGGAAGGCAAAGTTAGAGATGCCTAAGGAAGAGGCAGCAGGATTTTCTAAGTTGATCTCTTTAAATTCTATTTTTAAAGATCTCTGGGAAAGGCAACTCTGCAAATGCCCTTGGTAACATGTTCAATGTTTACCACTCTTCACTGCTCATGGTTAGAAAATTCCATGGTACACTCAACTAAAAATCCCTCCTGTGTCATTTAAACTTTTATGCTAGTTTTGGGTAGACAGAAAAGAATAGTTACCATCCTATACATAATAACTCTCATATATTCAAAGATGTTAGATTACTTATCAACCTCCATTTTTACAGGTTAAACGATCTAACATCCCAGCATCCTTTTGCAGAGGCCCTATTCTTGAATTTGCTATGTATTGTACTCACGAAATCCTCCTCCTTCCTCTTCATTACCCTTCCTCAACTGTCTCAGCCCTCCTACTTCATACTGCAGCCCTTCCAACATTCCCGCCAGGACGTAGTCACGTGAAGTGAATTCAAACTCTGGTCTAGAACCTGAGCCTCCACGGCTTCCTGTTGACTTCCTCTGCTCTGTGCAGCCCCATTCAGTGGCTGCAGCTGCTTAGACAATTCTGTCTTCTTTGCCCCTTTGCCATCTCACAATTTTGGGGAAGCGACAAGAATGGAAGTCTTATAAAACACTTACTAACAATGTTCTCAGTTCAGGTAACATTTTAGTTTTAAATACAACACTTTAAAACTTGCTTACTCTTGCCAACTCTCTCTTTCTCAGCCTCAGCCAGGTCCCTCTTTAAAAATGTCTCATATCCAAGAAAGCAAATCCTCACGGTAAAGCCACTTAGGAGGCCAACTGTCCCTGTCTCAGCACATTTGTTTTGTGGAGCCTCTTTCCCAGGGAGGAAAAAAAAAGATCTGGAGAATGTTTTCCATAGAGTCTCTGTAGCCTTAAAGACCTACAGGTACAAGCCTGAGCATTTGCCCACACCTGGCAGCAAAAGGTTGCATCTGCCCAGTTGCTAGGTCTAGCCAACTGCAAGATGCAGAACAGGAAAACTATCTCCCTTCAGTTTCAGGCAGCTTCCAAATGAGGCTGATTCAGTGTCCAAGTTTCAATTCTAGCTAGTGTAGTGGAAAGAACAAAGAATCTGTACTCAGGAGATAAGGGTATAAGTAGGTCCCTGCTCTGCAACAGACACACTTTGGGCAAATCTCTTCCTCTCCTTGAGCCTTTGTTTTACCATCTGTGAAATGAGGAGCTTGGCCTTGATGGTTTCTCTGTTTCCTCCAGGCCGTTTCCATAAGGAGGCCCAGCCTGTCTTATGCTTAGTGGCCTGGGAAGTGTCCTAGCCTGGCTCAAAGGATTGCTTCTCCACCTTATTTTGTGGTAGAGCACAGAGGATGGTGCTTTAGTAGGCCATCCCAAAGCCCAGAATTTCCAGGCCTATCAGAGACTTTCCAGCCAGAGGGTGCTCTGTAGGTAGCACACACTTGAACTTTAAGAACGTGGATTGTCTGTAACTGCTTGATGGAATTTTGGAAGAATTACAGGCAGAAATCCCTCTAGTCCAGAGAATAATGGTTGCAGTATAAACAGAATGTTCACTTCTGAACATGTCAGAAGACATTTGAGAAAAAGCTCCTGCTGTGATCTAGTTCTGCAGCTGGTCTGCTTCAGCTTCCCTATAATCAGGCAAGTGTGTTTCTCATACTCAGAAAGTTAGGAGCAGAGGACAGGAGGTGTGAACTGATCTCTGCACCAAGCACGACTTTACAGGACTGACATCCTCCTTCGGATTGCCTAATTTTGTTTAACAGAACACTTCATGATACAAAAGCCCAGGGACATTTGTAGTTAGAAAGTCACCTTGTGTAGTCTTAGATGAAAGAATGCACACATTCCTATCAAAGCTAACTAACTTCATCAAGGGGCCATTTCTTTAACCTTTTAGTTAAACCTCAAGGGGGGGAGAGAGAAAGAGAGAGAGAGAGAGAGAGAGAGAGAGAGAGAATATATTAGTTGTGGGAACAGGACAATTCCATTAAAGGCTGAAAATTAACAACTCAATTTACCTCTTCAGGTAAGTGCCTACCCATTGAGTGCAAGAAAATCTGTATTAAATGGCTTCTAAATAAGCCAAAGTGAATGTTTAAGGCTATGTGCATTCTCTCCCCAATAATATCCCAAATACAAGGTAGCAGTGCTGGCCAATGATCTGAATTATAGTTTCTGTCTCGTGATACATGCCAAGGCCTCAAAGAGCAAGATTTCCTCATGGATTTCAGCTCTCTGAATATATGTTCTCTCTGTCTGTGTCTCTATATCTATCTCTGTCTCTGTCTGTCTGTCTGTCTGTCTTTTTGAGACAGGGTCTCACTATCTGGTTCTGGCTGGTCTTGAGCTCACTTTGCAGCCCAGGCTGGTCTCGAATTTGCGACCATCCACCTGTCTCAGCTTCCTGAGAGCTGGGATTACAGGAGTGTGCCACCTTGCTCAGCTTCTCTGGATATTTTCTAACCTTACTCAGCTCAGATTCTCAGGAGGCCAAGCCACTTCTCAGATTTTTTACAACAGGGACACAAGTTTTCCATAAGGACCAGAATACCCTAGTGGTCAGAGAAGCAGCATGCTACACCTCCAGTCATCTCATCATTCTTACCTAGCCTAAGACTGATAATCCAGTCTAGAAAGTTCCATAAATCTGAATAGGTAGAATCATTTCACTTAAATAATTTTAATGAAAAATCATTGGTTTCCTCCCAGGTGAAAACCCAGAAATAAATAGGAACATGAACTGATTTCACAATTGCTTCTTTTGGTTGTAAGCAGCAGGCCTATTGCCTAGCCCTGTCTGTGGTAGCTGTTTGGCTTTGATTCTCTGCTCTTCAGGTATGTGGGCACCCATTCAAGGCCTTGGTTCATCCTGCCTCAGGGAAAGGGGAAGCTTACACAGCAGGAGCCGGGGAGGCTGCCTGAATACATGCTTCTTTAGAAGACTAAGGCCCAGAGTAACACTGCAGACTATTTTTTCAGTAATATAAAAAATTATATTGAATGCCTAGAGTAAAAAATACCTTCTCTGAGTATCTGAGAAATTAAATAAGGGTAACTTTAGGCCAAAAACTAAAGTATTGATATCTCTCCACAGACAATATACCTTTTTGTTTTGACATGGGCCTGATTACTGATTTGATAAAAGAGGAAGGAAAATGGGAGAAAAGAAAAGCAGGGGAAAGAGTAAGGAAGACTGATGGAAAGAGATTGAAATTCAATTATACAGAGGAAGTAATAAGAAAAAAAAAGCCAGAAACATATTTGCATGTTAGTACGGATCCATCCTACTTTTCAGGGATCTTCACCACAGAATCACGTCTTGTTCTTTGGAAACTACAATACTCAAGCAGATCATATGTGATTGAGGGAAATAATGAGTAATCAATGTTGAAAGAAAATAGAAAAATCCTATTTCTTTGTTTTTAAAAAAAATTCTTTTACTTTTAGAAATGACACGACTTACCTTTTTTCTTGTTTTTGACTGGTCCTATTAGAAAAAAAAAAAGAAAATGGAAAATTAAATCACTGAAAAATAACAGTAAATTCTTCTTCTGTAAAACGGTCCTTAGGAGGAACCCTCAATATACTACACATTTAAGGGTGCTACAGCCGAGGGCCAGGCTTTTGGCAAGGTATTTCCCAGCTATCAAGTCTGCCCAGTCTGTTTCTTGACTAAAGAGGTCACAAAAATGACAAGGAAGGCTCTTTTCTAGAAATAAAAATCTTTTGGCATCAGTGTTTGGGGTGAAGGAATCGGTACTTCTCCATATAGATGAAATGCCCAGAAACGCACAACTCAACAACCTTAGGACGACATTTCATTTACCCTGCCAGTCCTGAGGTTGAAGAGTCACGCATGCAGGTGGAGATCGGATGTGGAATCTGTGTGGTGCAGCTGAAAAGAAAAGGAGCTGTATTCACAGACGGAGGAGAGCAGCAGCCGTGTGCTTCTTAGTCATTTCCTTACCACAACTTCATTTGTTAGCTGCGAAAAAGAGTATGACCACAATACACTCACACGGGGCCACATGCACTCCCACTATCATGTACCACAACTTAATGGATACTTTAAAGAAAACATCAGCAGTTTCATTAGCAGTGAAATCACAAGCATTTTTTTGGGAACTGCTCTTCAAGAAAGAAATAGAGAGCACTCAGAAAACCCAAGACATTCCTAATATAGTTAGGTGACAACTATTCCCTAGACACATGCTTTAGGTCTCTCTCAGACAGTTATTTTTCCCCCTCCTAGTGATTTAATTCTTTGTATTCTGCAGATGAATCTGACATTCTTTAGACACAGGTATTTCAAATCTGTTCCAAACTCCCATGATGACCACATTGTACATTAAACCACTGTTGGGTATGTGAGATAGCTCAGTGAACTAAGCACATGCTTAAGCACAGGGGCTGGGTTTGATCCACAGTACCACTTGTTGTGCCTGCCATGCCCCAGGGGGTCCACCCAAGACCAGGAATGGTGGTGCACACCTGTAATCCCAGCACTGAGGAGGCTGAAAACAAGAGGCTCACTATGAGTCCAAGCTGTATAATGAGACCCTATACCAAATACATGAAAAACAAACAAACATTACACCACTGTCAATGCCTTCAAGAGCTTACAAAAAGAACACCAAACATTTGTGTATTATTCTACACTTTATAAAACCTGGAATTATCTCTATCTATGAGAGCAGGTTGTGTCAGGAGTCAGAAATCTGTGGCCTGGACATCAGAAAGGCACAAGTCCCTTAGAAATCCCATGTCTGTGCTGATGCCCTGACAAAGCAGTTTATGTGTGGCAGTTGGGTATTGTGCACAGTATCAGGCATCCTATGCAATACTAGGCACTGTGTGTTCAAAGTAGGGGTGAGCAACCCTCGGTTCTGAAGGGCACGAATCTCCATTCTCATATAGTCCTTTTTTTCTCCTTTCTTCCCTTCCTAGTTTTTTTTTTTTTTTTTTGAGCTGGAGATAGAACCCAGGGCCTTATGTATATGAGGCATGCACTCTCTGCTGAACTATATCCAGTCCCTTCGCCCAGTCCTTGTCTTCTGTTCTTGCAACCTATCCTTTATGTTTTTTTTAACAACACTGAGAATTATTGAGAATGTATACGGAGGAAAGTCTGTCACGGAAGCACACCCACACAGACACCACTAAGAGGCAGCAGGCTAACCCGAGAATGGCTTCCTCCTTGAACAAGGAAGCTGTTTGGGGAAGGAGTTACCCAGAAAGACTTCAGCCCCTGCAGTGAGCTGGTGAGCTGCTTCAGTGCTGGAGAGCAGCAAGATGACAGTTGTGGCAGCCACCCTGCCCTGATAGTCAAGGTGTGCTAGGCCAGGCCAAGAGTTCGGCCATTTTGGCTGCTTATGGGTTAGCTTGGTTATAGCAAACGTCAAAGTAGGGTGTGAGGAAAGCAAACCACAGCTGCCAAGTGATTTGTGCCTGTAATCCCAGCACTTGGGAGGCTGTGAACAGGAGGATCACTATGAGTCCGATCTACATAGTGAGACC
>NDGM011256759.1:0-12248 GCA_002564305.1 Octomys mimax
AATGGAATATTACTCAGCTATAAAGAATGATAAACTTGAAGCATTTATATTTAAGTGGATGCCCCTTGAAGATATACTCTTAAGTGAAATAAAGCAGACCCACATGTGGAAATATCATCTAGTCTTCCTAGTATAAGAACCCAAATGAAGAAATACAAATTGAAAGGCTTAACATAATTAAAAGGAAAGCGAGAACTTGAGGAGTGGACAACAAAGTGAGGGTAAGGAGAAAAGGTAGGAAAAATGACAGGTGCAAAGCCTTACATTTTGGGGCCAGGGAGATAGCTCAGTAGAATAAGTGTTTGCCTGGCAAGCACAAGGACTTGAGTTCAATACCTGGTTCCACAAAAAACAAACAAACAAGCAAAGCCATACATTTATATGCACAAGATGGGCAAGGTAAGGATCCTGAGAAACATCAGCAGGTTTTTGAAACTAGCAGTTAGTTAGTAGGATTCTCACCCTGACTAAATCTTTAAGCTGCCACCTGTGAACTAAGCCACTGCACTGAAGAAAGCAGTATGTAATAAAAGGGTCACACTTGGAATGCCTGTCATTCTGGTCTCCTAAATACATACTGCTTGTCATGGCATACCAATTGTTACCATACTGTCTCTAAAGTAAATGTTTGTTTAAAAAAAAGAATAAATAAAAAAGAGACAAGAAACGAAATGTCACAAGACTGTCCAGCTACAATGCTGTATGTCCTTACATTCCTAAATTTCTGTGTAAAAGTATATAATTGTTTATTCATATTTTTAATTTTTTAATTTTTTTCTCCATAATCTGTAGAGACTTCAAGTTTAACATATCAATACTAGGTGGAAAATACCTGCTCCATGTTATGCCTAAGATGTTTGATATTCAGACAGATAGTGAGCTTAAACCTAACTGCATATGTGGTAGGGTAATAATAAGCTTCTCTTCTGGAAGGTTAACAACCTAAGTTTGCAGACCACTAATTAGAGAAAAAAGAAGGCTGCAAGGACAGCCAACATTTTGGCCCTAGCTTTCCAAGGTCAGTGAAGACTCAGGACATATGAGAATTTATACTGTAACATCATGTAACTCAGTTGTTTCCAAATTTTCTAATCAAGGAGATTATAGGACCACAGAGCAATGTGATCGATGCTGTAGGATTTTCCTAAGGAGTCACATAGAGAGAAAACATTCTCTGATGCTTTCCCAGACAGCAAATTGGTCAAGCAATGGCTGTGGCTCATCCACATGGGTGACACTGACAAAAGATCTGTGAACTGTGGTACAAGGTTTCTGGATAAATGCTGAGGGGACTTGACTGACCTTAACAGATACAAAAGATACATTTCTTATTATACAGGTCTTGCTTTATCTTGGTGTTAAACATCCAGCAGAAAGGTACAAAAACAAAGTATAAGGTGTGAAGCCATGTTGGTTTGCTGTGCTGTAAATTGCTCAAGTCAACAACTTCTGATATTGTCAGTCCTACGGAACTATTATGGACTTCTGGACTATATTGAGTTATATTGCTGAATTCATGCACCTACATTAGTTAAATGGCAAAGGAATGAATACCTATGTCTAACAAGGCTAACCAAAGAAAGGGGATACAATGAAGGACCATTTTGTATCTGTTTATACAATATAGTTAGGATAGATATACAGCTACTTTCTCTTAATTCAATGAGAAAAAGTTTTGTACTAATAGTATTTGGACAGGATATCATGTCTGCATCTTGTACTGAATAACCAGTAAGAAGATAACAATATGAAATATATTAATTATTGAAACTGTCTTATTAATCTATTTTGAAACTGTCTCGCTGCTGTTTCTCAATAAAATTACCTTTAAAAACCTATTCTAGGTTTTCTATCCCCTTGTAGTGGTTGATACATTGTGTCAACTTGGCCAGATGACTCCCCGTGCACTTCCGGCTGATGGGGGTCCCGCCCTGGGACACAATTGGTTCTGCCCCCAGAGTGACTCAGCCAAAAGAGACCATATAAAGGGGCTGAAGAAGTAGTCGCTCTCTTCACTTCGTCGGAGAAGCTTCAGTCTTCGCATTTGGCTTGGACGTCATCGCCTGGCTTGCAGTGCGGACTCTTCCACCTCCGGCTTGGATCCTCTACCTTCCATCGCAGACTCTTCAGTCTTCCTTCACAGACCTATCAGCTGACAAATAGAGACTTGCACAGAGCACAGCAGTGAGCTTCAGATCTTGCGACTGAACTCCTCAGTTTGGGGTGTGCAGATGCCCTCTGCACACTCCTCCATCTGACTCTGCGGTTGACTGTCATAAGCCAACCTTGTAATTCCTTATACATTGTATATCTTGTGTTAATATCTGTTCCTTATATTATATCTGTTCCTCTAAGTAGAACTCTGACCAATATACCCCTCCTTCATAAACCTACCTTCATCTCTCCTAATTTTGGCTATGTAACTAAAAGCCAAACTCACAGACATTCCTTCCTAGTTAATTTTATCATTGATGAAAGTAGATACCTAACACCCAAATTTAAAAAGGGAAAGATTAATTTAGCTCACAGTTTGTAGAGATTTTAGTCCACAGTTGGATGGCTCCAAGGCAAAGTGGCAGATTCATAACAATTTATGTCTACAGACAACAGCAAAGTCAAGAACCAAACCTTAGCAATGTCTTTCTGCCCCTTTTGTATTCTATCCAGGCTACTGGGATTATTGAGGTGCCAATCCAATCAGGGAAGTGATCCAGGAGTCAATTACCCTTAATCTCAGAACACTTAGTTCCAGTATTACACCACCAAGCAATCTCTCAGTCTCGATTCACTCAACTCTGAAAAAGAGCCATCTAATACAACATGAGGCTTTTGGGTGCATTTAGAACTAAACCAAAATACATGCTCTCACAATAAGTTTTAGAAACCATGAAAACTGATGCTGCTAAAATTCAACGTGAAGAATGAAAAGATCTATAAGGTGCTGTACATGGTCTCAGTGTAAATCTTAAGGGACTTGACTGACTTGTCAGATACAAAAGTTACATTTTTACTTATATAGGTCTTGCTTTAACTTGGTCTTAACCATCCAGCAGAGAAGTATAACCACGAGGTATAAAAAGTAATGTCATATTAATATGCTGAGCTTTAAAAGGCTCAAGTCAACAACTTCTGACAATTGCCAGTTCTTCTGATAACACACTACTATTATGGACTATTCGACTGTATTTTGTTATTTTGCTGAAATCAAGTATCTAAAATTGTTAGACTGGCTTCAAGTATGAAAAAGTCCTTTAAAGAATTCTGCAAATACAGCTTCTCTAACTGCAGTGGAGCACCCATCTCTGACAAAACAAAAGAAAAACGGGAGATATAAATATAGGGCCATTTTGTAGTGAAAAAATATATATGTATATGCAAGATAGTTAGGATAGAAATATGCTACTTTCTCTTAGTTCAATAAGAAGAAAGTTTTGTACTACTAGTGTTTAGACAAGATATCATGTCTATATCTTGTCCTCTGACTAACTACTATGAAGAACAAAAATATGCACTGTATTAATTATTGTAATTATGTTACTAACCTGTTTTGAAACTATTTCATTGCTATTTTATCTTTTCTTTTTCATTAAAATAAATAAAAGTTTAGAAAAAAGATTAAATAAGGTAATGGCCAGGGACCTAGCTCAGTGGCATAAACACCTACCTAGCAAGCACAAGGTCCTGAATTTGATCGCTAGCACAAAAAAAAAGACTAAATAAGAACTTATAGGTGGAGAATTAATGGAAAAGAATTGGTAGCCTTATTAGAAGGAAGGAGAGGGAGATCTTTCTATAGATATGTGCATGTAGAACTGAAAGGCAATGTGAGCACGCAGCAAAAAGATTACTATCTGCAAGCCAGAAGAAAAACCTTTCCCTTGCCTGAACATGAACATGCTGGCAGTCTAGTATCTGACTTCTTGCCTTGAGTGGTGTGAGAAAATAAATTTCCATTGTTTAAGCACAACTGTAATGCCATATTAATATACTGAGCTGTGAAAGGCTCAAGTCAACAACTTCTGAAAATTTGCTAGTTCTGCTGATAACCCACTACTGTTATGAACTATTGGACTCCTTGGGAATTGTATATTCATGTTAATTTTTTCTACATTATTTTACTGCATGAGAAGTGTTAATTTGTCCCACATCATGACCAACTTGTAATTTCCAGTGTTTCCAATCTTCAACCCACCTCATGTCATGGATTTGCTCTGCATAAATCCAGAGAAGGGCGGGATCTTTGGAAACCCATTTGGGACTACCTCTGTCTTTCTCTTGCACAAAATCTTTCTTTCCATTCAATAAACATATTCTGCTATTAATCTTCATTTTTCCTAGAATTTGTTTTTCAATTTTAGAAAACATGAACATGTACCAGATATTTAGCAGGCTGGGAGTTTCACTCTCTTATATAATTTTGAGTTCTTCCACAGAGATAATTGGTCACAGGTAAGAGTTTGGGTTTTTTTTATAGATTCTATAAATTTTTATGCTCCACATTTTGTTATGACTTTTCCCACTGTGCACAATTCTTAATGCTTTGTCTCTCATACAGTTTTATTAAAATATTGATAAATCTGTTACAACACTAGAAGTTATAAGGTTATGACTCTCTCTCTCTCTCTCTCTCTCTCTCTCTCTCTCTCTCTCTCTCTTTCTGCAGTACTGGGGATCAAATTAAACACCTTGTACTTGCCAGGCAGGTGCTTATGACACTGAGCTATCTCCCCGGACCTTGATGCTTCTTTAATGGCACATTTTGCTCCTGTTTTTGTGCTTGTGAATGTTGAATTTGAACTAGTTACTAAATTTACTGGGATTCCCTGCTTAATAATGTTAGAAAGTCCCATAATGAACTTTAATGTAAACTTCTCTTAAATGGATATTTAAAAAGAAGTGCAGTCTTGAAAAATGTACATGCCTATACCATAAAACATGGGGCTTCTTCCAGCAGTTAAAAGACACTAGTTTGGTGGCCATTTTTAAAGCTTTTGGAGGATATGTTTCACTGGGAGAGAAGCTTTAATCCTCCTAAACTCGAAAGGAAATATCAAACCTGTTTTGCTTCAGTTTCTTTCCTCAGGCCTTACTACTAATCTTTTATTGAAACTTCTTACTTTCTTTTTCAGAGGCATGTAAAATTATAAAGAAAAGAACTCTTGACTGTTTGAAACTTTTCCTTATATTCAACAATTAAGTCAGGCCCATAAAAAATGAGCATTTGCTAACAATAAAGGCAGAGAAGTAACTTTAGAGGGAGTAAAAATACTCTACCTCTGAGGAGGATAAGAAATCAAAATTTTGCTCATCCAGAACACTCATAAAAGTCATGTCCTAGCTTAGTTTTCTTGGCATATCTCCCTCAGGAGACCGAACTTGAGACACTGTGTAAATAACTGAATTTTAGGTGAAATCAGAAGGAGCTCTTTCCAAATGTACCAGACTAATGGGAGCAAAGCACATTTAGCCTAAGGGAATATCGCTCATCTTTTTCCTTTTCTCCACTTAGGACTAGTTATCATTTATGTGTATAAGAAAAGTACATTGATAATAAGTTAAAGACTTTAAAATATTTGCTATAAACTGATAAAGTGCTAGGTAATATTTCTGTCTTTTGATATCTTCTACAGAACTTTGATAAACAGTGGTTACTCTGCCAGCTAGTAAAATGAACTTAGAGAAGTTGCTACTCTTAAAGTAGAGAACAGGTTTCCCTAGCATCTCTTTGGTGAATCCGCATTGAAACTAATAGCCAATGAAATGTTAACCAGATGTCTTAATTACTCTCTGGAGACTGAGCTCTTGTTCTGTGGGCCAATTGAAACTGAGAGCAAGTAAGAGTTCTAGCCAGTGTTACTCTCTGGCAGATACCCAAAGTTTACTCAGTGGAAACTTGCTCCTGACTAAAGAACAATTTCCACTTCCCTAATATATATATATATATATATATATATATATATATATATATATATATCTTCTAGTAAACTAGAAATCCTCCCCACACTTTTCAGTTGATTTTAGAACCACTTAGACTACTCCATTCTTCAGAAATTTGACTGAGGTAGATTTCAGGGGCTGTTTCCAATTCACAGAGGCTAGCAGGGGAATAATTTACATGTGTTACATACATACACTGAGAATAATAAAGACATTTCCATTAGCCTTTTCTTTCCTGCATGAATACAAAACTAATGTACCTTTACAAACATGTGAAATGTGATTGCTAGATAATAAATGTAAGTTGAACTTATAAGCTTCAAAATTTAAATAAAGCATAGCCTTGTCTTGTTGCTAGTAAATATTACCTAGGTAATTAGATAGATAACACAAGGATCTTGGACACTTCTTTGCCCTAGGGCCCAGTGAAGAATTCCTCAGGTCAGTTGCTTTCATCAAACTCCATAAATAATCTCATTTACACAGCAGGAGAAGTATTCTACCTACTTCCAACCCATCTTTTTATGTATCTACCCTATTTCAAAGAACAAAAAATAATAGCTTATTACAAAGTTATGCTTTCTGCTTTAAACATTCCTGTGACAATTAAGACCAATCATAATGTGTTTATAAGTGTCCTACAGCAGTAAGTACAGAATTCAAAGTTAAGTCTTACTTCTTTAGCTTATAAAATTCCAACAGTAGTAACTGCACAGGTCATGAGCTCCTTCAGAGGATAAGGTTGTGTGACAATTAAAGGGAGGATGGGCTGTTTGAATTTTATCTTGTGCTCTCACTAGATAGCATCCACCTGCCCTGGAGTGGAGTATACTCACGGGACACCTTGAGGGTACAAAATAAAAAAATTTCAAAGGGGGGATTACCCAAATATTTTTATTTTTTAGATCTAAGGTGCTCAAAATCAAAGTCTCTTACTCTTTTAGAATGCATTGTTAAGTGCTGGAAAATATTTGACCTTACGTGTTGAAAAAAAGAGCTATTTGACATTTTTCAGCAAGTGTGTGTGAACTCCGTAATCTCTAGAGACAAAATGGAATGCAGAGGGAAGTATGAATTATGATGTTAATTTAAAATTAAATTTACATTAAAGAAGGAGGGGGAAATGGTCATAAATTTATTTTAAAACTTTATTTACCTTAAGAAATATTCATATTTATGTTTAAGATATAATTATAATCTATAAGAGACAACTCATGTTATGTCTCTTTCAATGAATTAAAGCAGATCTAGTTTGAACTAGCAAAATTTTCTTATGACTCTGATAAATCTATTAATATCTTTATAGGTTATATTCAGAATTATAAGGTAGGCTGAAAAGATAAATCAAACATTGACTTCTACTGAGACAAGCAGTATTACAAGCTGCTATTACACATGAGGGTAAATGTCATATTGTTAATTTTAAACAAATAGAAGATAGACATCCAGGAAAACTTCCAGCTCCCACTGGAGCCCAAGGAGTCCCACCTCAAGACCCAAGAAGGCCTAACAGCTGGACAGGAGACTGGAGCATGAGACATTGTCAAGTGTGTATTCTTGAAGGTTTAAGAAGGACAAAAACCAAGTGATCTAGTTATTTTAAATTGTCAATGATTTATCAGGGAAAGATTAAAACCCTTTTGCTTCTACATCCTGCAGAGCTCTCAGTGTTACTGGGGAGAAAAAATGAGGCAATAGAGAAATAAAGGTAAGTGACGAAAGCTGAGATCAATTGGAGCACTATCTCTCTCTGGATGGAAGGAAGGGAACTGCTTAAGTACCATGGGTGTATTTATTTATACATCTGACAAGGTGAGTATCACAAGGCACATGGTTGCCTAATGACCAATGCCTGGATATATCTCTGACATGTTATTTCTCTGGACTGAAGCAGATTAAGCATCTCAAGTGCTCTTCATTCTTGGCCATCCTTGGCATGCCCCAACACATGAGATTAATTTCAGCCTCAATCACTCCATATGGCTCCCCATTTTCTGCTTTTTGTTGAAAGCAGTAGGTGTTCAGTTAAAGTTGTAGGATCTGTATTTGGAGGACCTTTGTAGACAACATTCTTTTTATAGCCATAATTTGGTGGTAGATATTCAAGACCAAATTAGTGAGACATTTATTAATCCATTTTGTTTTTTACTATTAAGGTCAATTAAGTCACCTCAGGGATTATCTTGCAATCAAGTACAGCACCTCTTAGTACTTCTGTCAGTGTTAGTCACATGAATGAGTCATGGAAGTTGCTTGACCAAGATACTTTCAGTGAAAGCTTGGGAGGTTTTTTTTTCCTCGAGACTCTCCTCAGGGACACTACACACCACTGAATCATGTTCCTCTGTGGTCACACAAAAGCTTAATATTATTATCTTATCTCAGTATCAAACAGCTTAGAACATAAAACAGAACTGTTATTTTCTAAAAAAGCATACATATTTTAGTATTTAAAACCCTATAGAATATTAACAGATAACAATTACATATTTTATGCAGAAATATAGAAATCAAAATCATACATTGTCATTGCAACATGGCAATTACGATCACATTTTTTTGGCCAGCTCAGCTGGCCCTGAGGGTGGGTCTTGCATGGCATGCAGAGCATGGGCTTGAACCATGGTCCCATGGGCCTGCCTAAGCTTGCCTAAGCAGGTGTTTAGACAGCTGAGCTATCTTTCCAGCCCCATGGTCACATTTTGTAACATAATTAAATTTTCATTTTGACATAATGTGATCCTTTTAATCAATCAATCATCAGTGTCTAATACTAGAAAGATTTTAACTAACTAGCTAACATTTAATGGGACACACATCACATAATTTTTCTGTTCAAGACAGGGGTCTGAATCTGAAAGAAAAGTCTCATCACCATTAACCTACTTTGTTTTACATTTTGGAAGACCTGTACATCTGGATTCTTCAATATACTTAATACACTATGAGGTCAACTATAACAAACTTTCATAAAGATTAAAATGTTTGTTCCATAATTTAGTTTTGTACCAAAAGCAACTTTTCTAAGAAAACCTTATTTTATTTTTCTAGAATTTATTTTTCCTTTTGGCCATGAGCAAATTATTGTGGTTGTCTCCCATAAGACTATGGAGAAAATTGAGGGCACTTTATTAATGAAAAGACAGGCCACTCCTCTATTTATCAATTGGATTCCTGTCCAATAATCTCTCCTCATCCCAAGGTATTTTTATTTAATTATCTTAATTTTTGATGACCTATGAGAAAAACAAATTTTATATCATTTTAACCTGCTGGCAACCCAGGTGAAAGTATACTTTGAAGCGTAGAATTCAAATTGTGCTATAAGAAAATGATCCAAATTTTAAAGGTGAAAAAATGAAAAAAGAAAAAACTGTTGATCTCAAATAAAAAAGAAAAAGCTGTTCATTGAATGGACAAACAGACAAAGAAATAGCCTGACCAACCTAACAAACAAACATTACAAAGTCAGAGTGAATTCAAATATATATCTTTTTACCAAAATAACTTTTAGTAACTCTTTTATAATTTTGGAAATTTATAATTATAAATTGACTAGTCAGATTTTGTTCTTCTTCAATTAACAGAGATCTCTTAGCAAAAAAATTTGAAAGATATTAAATCTTTCATATATAATGAGTCTACTTTTTGAGTCTACTTTATTTTTTAGAATGATGGTAACTTTCATCTCACTTATCTTTCTGTACTCTATCAGCTATTCGGACCTTGGATTCCCATTTTTTGTGACCAACTCCTGGGCATTCCTGGTTAATTCCTTCAATAGGCCCCAGACTGAATTTAGCCTTATCCTTTTTCATCAGATGTAGAGCTGTCTCCAATGCATTACTGTAATGAGACTGTACATCAACTTTTTGAAAGATAGAAGCAACTTCTTTTTCAGATCCAGGCTCATGATATAGCTGAACAGCACACTCAAGAAAAACATACCTATATCCTCAACCCCAAAAATTAGGATTAGGAATTCTTTTTTTGTTTTACCTGATTGAATTGTAATAGTATACACTGCCACGGATGGTGGGAAGGATTGATTCCCTATTTTGTTTTTGTAATTTGATTTTGATCATATAGTGAGTGCATTCAACAATTCCTTGACCTTTTTTTCTGTATTTTAGGGAAGAGTCTACAGGGTGCTCAGGGTCTCATTACTAGATCTGACTCATAGTGATTCTCCTATTTACAGCCTTCCAAGTGCTGGAATTAAAGAAGTGCACCACCACACCCAGTCACATTTGCTGTCTCAGTATGTCCCGGGGGTGGGGCCGGCATGTCAGGCCAAGAGATCGAACCCCTGACCCTTTTGCCTGTTTTCAGGCACTTTAATCCACTGAACTATTTTTCCAGCCATTCCTTGAACTTGAGTGTTGAAAAAAAAGCATGATAAGGAAAATATGAAAAGTTTTACAAAATATTTGGAAAACAGCACTTCTATATGCTGGGGCATTATTAGTTTTAATTGCTTGTAGGAAACCAAAGTTACTAAAGGCATCCAGCTAATCAGCAATGGCATGTTTAGCCACTTTACCAGTGCAGGCGGAAGTGGAATAAACCCTGAGAAGCAGTCTGCTGAAACTTGGGCCCTGTGTAAAGAACCAGGAATATGAGTGCTCTGGCAATTGGGAACTGGAAAATAAGTGACATATAAAACAGGCACTCTTTCAAGGCCCATATGACCACTTATAATTTATTCTTTTATGCAGAAAAGAAACCTGTATCCTTTATTCTGGAAGAGGAAGCCATCACATAACCTCCCCTACCCTATAATGACCCATCCGTGAAAATGGAAGCAAATTGAATTAATTTGTCTGAAGGATAATGACAATAAATAACACCAGGGAAGTTAGCCAAAGCAGATTGCCAAGAGGATGAAAATTGCCATAACCACTGCTGTTGAACCAAAGAAAAGGGAACAGTGACAGTTTGTTCCTCATGACCAAAGAGCTGAACAGCATGCATTTATCCATGTACAATCAGTTCTGTCACAGCATCATGAAGAGGAGTAATAGTATTATGTGGAGTATGTGGCATATGTATCCATTGTAAATGACTCTGAGAATGTTAAGGACCCAAGCTGTCATATACTGAGCTGGGAAAATAATTAAAAACATTGGCAAGTACAGGTGAACTCTAAAGAGCTGAACTTTAGAAAGGGCCAGATTAAATTTATCTAAGGCAGCTTTATCCTCCGGTATAAGCATTCCTGGAGGGAGAATGTCAAAGAGAAGACATAAATACTCAGTTGTTAGCATAAGAGCTGGGCAAAGCCAATTAGCTTTACCAGGTAAATTCTGAAAAGCAGTTAGGGTTGATTGTAACAGTTTGGTACATAATATATCTATGTTGGAAAAGGTTATCCACATGAAAAACAGGTGTCATAGTTTATACCCTTTTGGAGGGCACCACTAGGCCTAATATTATTTAAATGAAATACTAAAATTAAGCAATTAAACCTCAGTGTTTTAAGATTGCATTTTAAACCTTTATATCTGCTTGCAAAATACCAAAGCTTTTCTATACCAAATAAAATTCAGGAATATCCACTTCCACATAAAACACACACACACACACACACACACACACACACACTCAACGATTTTAAGACAAATTTTAACAATCATAAACCATCCAATTGAAAAAGCAAAACAGAAAATCAATCTTTATAGGAATCAAGAGAACATCAAAGAATTATAAAATTATGCAATCAGTAGCTTATCTTGTATATGATGTTAAGAAGAAAACTGTAATTAAAGCAACATCATTTTATTAGCTATTTAAACCAAAAAAGAAAAAATATTGTTTACTCTCATTTTTAAATATTTTTTTTAATTTTTTTCCCCATAATCTGTAGGAACTTAAAGTTTAACACATTAATACTTGATGGAAAATACCTGTTCCTTGTTATGTCTAAGATGTTTGATATTCACACAGAGTGAGGTTAAGCTCAACTTCACATGTTGTAGGCTAATAATAATAAGCTTCTCTTCTGGAGGGTTAAAAACTTAAGTTTAAAGACAAAAAGTTAGAGAAAGAGAAGGGCTATAAGAACACCCAATATTTTGGCCCTAGTCTTTCAAGGTCAGTTAGGTCTCAGGACATAGGAGAACCTGTAGTGTAATATCCTATAACTCAGTGTTGTCCCAAATTTTCTAATCAAGGACATTGTAGGGTGACAGAGGAAAGTGAGTGATGATGTAGAGTGTGCCTAAGAAGAGTCATATGAAGAGAAAACGTTCTCTCAGGCTTTCTCAGAGAGCAAATTGGTCAAGCAATGGCCGTGACTCATCCACATGACT
>NDGM011256764.1:4175-16715 GCA_002564305.1 Octomys mimax
TATATATATATATATATATATATATGTATATATATATATATATATATATATATATATATGACTCAAGACAATTCCTCTCTACTCAATTTAGCTCAGAAAAGCCAAAAGTTTGAACACCCACACTGTTAGGCAATCACTGAAGAAAATCAAAAGAAAAAACAAAAAAGTAAAATTGATAAGCTAAGAAAGAAGAAAAGTGAAGTCAATTGAACCAAAACACAGAAAACATATCTACCTTCCCCTTCCTAGAAAACAGAGGAACAAAGAATTTCTACAATTATTCCAGTTTACATATAAAACACATAACTTAAAAATAAATGGATAGGAAATGATATGCCATATTAACAATAAAAAGTAGCAATTTCAATCAAAATCCTGGCAAGCTATGCTGAGGCCATTGACAGACTTATTCTCAACTTTTACAGAGACAAAATACTCAAAAAAAGGCCTGGGATATAATGGCTCAGTGTAAGGCCATGAGTTCAATTCCCAGTTCCAAAAAAAATTGCCCCAAAGAGCCAACCAAATATGAAACAAAAGAAAAAGTCAGATTACTGGCACTAACATCAAGACTTACTATACAGCTTAGCATTGACAAATCAACACTGTTTGTCAATGGCAGAAAGAGATGAATCAAGGGTGTAGAGCCCAGAAATCGAGCCATGTAAGCATGCAATGTGGTCTCTGACAAAGGGACAAAGACAACATAGTGCAGGAAAGAGTCTTTTTCACATACTAGGATGACTGAGCACCATTATGCAAAAACAAAAAGAAAAAAATCACAATCTAAACTCAGATCTGGCTGAGGAAGACCCATATATGGATGAGATTGGGTGTGTTCAGCATGGTATGCCAAAGACAGATCCATCCATGGACAGTAAACAAGTGAAAAGATGTCTATCGTCACGTATCATTGGAGAATTTCAAATTAAAATGGTGAGAAACTCATACACATCTGTTAGAAGGCCCAAAGCCTGAATTTCTGACAACTCCACATGCTGGCAAGGAATTTAGGCAGGAGCAATTAAAAATAAAAGTAGTTGTCAGGGATTAGGAAGGAGAGAGGTAGGAGTCAGGAGACTACAGAAGACAAGGCAGTACAGTATACAGTGAATACAGGACATGATGCATTCATTAAGGTCCACTGAAAGTAAACGCCAAGAAGGAGCCCTGATGGAGACTATGGACTGTGAACCACAGTGACCTGTCAGTGCGGGCGCACCCCTGCTGAGGGGACTGGCAACTGCTTGAGATTGCCTTGTGAAGAGGAGCGGCAGGATGTGGGAACTGCATACTCCCAACTAAATTGTGTTGTGACTATACAACTATTGCAGAAATGAAGTTTTAAAACATTTTTTTAAAAAACATGCCATGAGATACTATGTTAAAGTATCGATATCATTTTAAGGGGTGAATATAATAGGTAATATATTATACCAATGATTGTTTTTTAATTTGGAGCATGTTGGTCCAGTGGTACTGCATATCAACCTATAGCTTTACGTAGAGAAAGGAAAAATTGCATAATGGTTTAAAATTAACTTACTGTTTACCTGTTTCACTTAATGATAAAAACTGACCAAGATAACTACTATAATTTCATTTCTAAAATAAGACAAACAATTTGAATATGATTTTGTAAAACGTTTATCAGCAGTCTGTATTTTTTGTTATAGTGGCAGACTATATTCTTAGTAAAGGAAACATCATTCATTCAAAATATTGAAGAATATTCTTTAGATTCTAGTTTTTTGCTACAGGCAATTCCTTTACTATCTGTCCAATTATAGACAGTGTCCAAGTAGTATTTTACATGTCGAAATATTATCTGTAGAAGTAAAGGAACACATTTTTTTCTGATTTTGTGTGTGTGTGTGTGTGTGCGTGTTGATACACAAAATAGATCAACACTTGTGCCTTTTGCCTTTGTGAGGACCCTTGTGTCCTACCTCTCTGACAGACATTCCTATGACCTGTTCTGAAGCCATGCATATATATCACCAGCAGGGACAAATAGAGAATCACCCTCTCAGCTTCATCACTTGTTATTGTGGAGACGCCAATTACCTGGTCTCTGTGTGCCTCAGTTTACTGCCGGTTGACCACCAACCCTAGCAGAAAAGATGTAAGTATGAAGAAGTAAATATTTCTTCTGACCACCAACCCTAGCAGAAGAGAAGTAAATATGGATGAACAGGGAAGTATGGTAGGAAGCTGAGGTACAAGCAAACCCTCTCTGACTGTGGAACGGTGGGAAGCATAAGGAACTAGGAGCAGCAGGTCTTTCACCCCTGGGAACAGCTTGACAGTCTGAGGTACTGTGAAGCCTCCATGTCTTAGAATTAGTGCGGATCCTGTACAGCCACCGTCTGTACCTGGGCTGTGGAAGTAAGCCATAAACCTGGTGAAGAGAAGCCATCCATCTGTGCAAAGAATCCAACTCCCAGGGTGATATTACAGCATGGAAAAGGGTTTCCTAAGGAAAGATTTCTGGTTACAAGATACCAAGTTTAAAGCTCTCACTCAAAATGTGAAATAAAAGGCAGTTCCAAAGGGGAGAGTAATTTACTGTATCAAAGTCTATTGCTTTAGCTCATGCAAAAATATCCTCACAGAAGGCAACAATATGCAATGTATTAATTATTGAAACTGTTCTACTAATCGGTTTTGAAACTGTCTCATTACTATTTGTTTCTCAATAAAATTATTTAAAAAAATATCAAATTAAAAAAAACAAAAACAAAAATATTCTCACAGACGTATCTTGAAGAGTGTGACCTTTGTATGGAAAATTGATCGCGGCAATATCTGCCTTCTATTTTTAAACTTACTCCTTCTATTTTTAAAACTTCTTTCTTCCCAAATTGTGAACATTTTTTTTTTTTTTTGCGGGTGGAAGGGTCTACTAGGTGTTCAGGGTCTCACTATACTGATCCACCTGTTTACAGCCTCCCAAGAGCTGGGATTACAGGCGCACGCCACCATGCCCAGTCTCAATTGCAGTCTCAACGCGCCCCGGGGGGCAGAGCCGGCACAGCAAGCCAGGGATCCGACCCCCACCCCCTGCACCTGCTTGCAGGCATTTTAATCCACTGAACTATTTGCCGGCCAGTGAACATGCTGTTAGAGAACTTTTACCTATTAAGGATTTCACTGACTGCCTACAATTACATAATAATAAAAGTTTGTCGTACTTCCTAGTAATACCAATGTTTCAGGCACAGATATATCCAGTAGTTTCTCAGTGGTCATTACATAAGCTCAAGATTTGCTGTAGAACTACGTTTCTGCTTAGAAATCATAGAAAAGAAATGAGAGAAATTTTCTCAGATGATTGCATCTCCTTCTAGATAACTTTACATTCAAAGCACATATGAAATTTGCAAATTTGTATATGCACAAGACCACCATGTGTTTGGCCCATACTAGACATTTCAATAAATATGTATGGATTATACTAATAGGAGCTGTTGATCAATAGCATGCCCTCTTTCTTGATTCTTGAGATACTACGTATCCTAAACATTGAAACTTCAATATTACTCATTATAAAATTCCTTCAACACACAATTTCATGAAAATAATTGTCCTGTACTTTGTCTTTCTTCTATCATGTAAGGTTGCTTCAGCTAATTTTATGAAAGTTTTGCTTTAGTTGTGTTTGTTTTGTTGTTGTTTGAGACAGAGTCTCACTATGTAGCTCAGGCTGGCTTGAACTCACTATATATTCCAGGATGTCCAGGAATTCATGGTGACCTTTCTGCCTCAGCCTCCAGAGTACTGGTTTACAAGTGTGTGCCATGCACTGATCTTTTGAGATTTTTAAATTTATCTTTTTATAGATACTTTATAGACATCAGCATCCAGCTATTCACACAAATATGCACTTGTTTCATTATGTATTCTTTCTCTTTTCTTACCATCCTTGGCCTTGTATTTTTATTTTGGGGACTTTTTTTGCTGTTTTTAAGCTTAGTAATGGCTTTTCCAACTTCCTGTTGTGTTATTTAGCCTTTCTAAAAGTACCAGAGGCTAAGCAGTTAGTCAGCCTCTCAGTCTTAAATTCATCCACTTCTCTAATTGCGTTGATGTACCAAGATGGCAGTTTCATGAACTTCCTTCCAATCAGAGCAAACTTAACCTCAGATTTATGAGGATGATCATGATTGATGACAGTAGCGCTAGTGGCGATTATTGGCACTATTGGTAAACGACTTCTGAACCCAAGCCTGGCATTTATTCCTACCTGCCCAATCCCCCATCATTTTTGATACAATGGTTTTGATAAAAATAGTCCTTTGAACTTTGCTTTTATCCTATTTGAGAATAACAACAACAACAAAAAAAGACATATAACAATGATGACTAAGCTACAAGCAAATATGTAACTTAGACAAATCCAGGGAGGCTGGCCACGAATATGTGGGATTGGTGGAAAACAAAAGCTGGCTCAGGAAGATTCCAGCTCAAGGTATTTAAAATCTGAAAAAAAAAAAAATTGTGAATAGAATGTTCTACACCTAGGACATCTTGACAAAAGTTAAACTCTGGGCCATTATCTGAATATACACATATATGTAAGTCGGTCAAGTAAAAGCATGGTACAGATCAGCAGTGGACGGACTCAGAGCCAGCACAAGCAAGTATCACCGTTCAGAGAAGCGACACAGTGCCTGAGATATGCACAGCGACTTAATTCTACACTTGTAATTTCTATGTTTACAGCCTTCCTTTCTGAGAATTAGATGATCCCCAGGTGATTTTCTGTTCCTTGATATCAGGAATCTCAGGAGAATTTTTGGAGTCTGTTTCTTAGAAGAATAGACACACTATTATTGCATTTACAAACCTATTCGACAGACCTATTCAACAATATTGAATCAGCATCTATCGTGTAAAGCAACCTTTCTAGAGATTACAACTAGAAACAGAATATTGCAATTCTACATTTTCTATATTTTGTCTTCACAGATTTGGATTATATCTATTGCCCCATTTGTCTTTCTTTTTAAGTTAGTGAACCCCCCAGTTATAGCAGAGCACACAGTGCGGCTGAGGCCTGGGACACGTCCTTTGTCTGGATGTTTCTCAAAGCCCAATGCAGCCACAGGTGGGGCTTTTTCAAAGGTGGCTGGATCTAGAGTGTGTGATGCTGGAACAAGGACCTTAGGATTAAGACATGAATGCTACAGCCCTAAGTAGTCTGGATAAAATATAAATGATACAAAGAGCTGTGGTAGCCCCTTGCTTGCTTGCTTGCTTTGCTACCTTCTGCCCAATATCAATTGCTTCAGATCTTAATGCCTGTCTGCCATGTTACCCTACCTTGGGCCCAGCCAATTATGGACTGAAACCTTTGCAAGCCATGAGCTAAATAAGCATTTTGTCCCTTAACTTGTGTTGGGTATTTTGTCTCAGCAACAAGGAAAGTACTAAGACAATCTGTTTCTCTGAGTTTCCTTTGTATCCAAGTGAAATACTATGATAAGTTTTACCTGTGAATGGAAATAACATACACAATTTCTTCACCAATAGTGAGCGTGTGCTCCAGCCTCCCTTTCCCATTGGTGGGAAGGAGGTCTAATAGTAATTCATAGCCACCAGTTTAGGCTATGATGCAGTAGTCAGACGATGATGACAAGGGCAGCCTCACTGTTATGGGCTTTCCATTAAGATCGGAACTCTTCCATGAAATTTATATTAAATAAATATGTGTTTGTCTTCAGTTGTTAGAGCAGCTGAAAAGTTAGGGAAAAGCTTAAGCATTTAAGTTAATCAGGCACAAGAAGATGGTTTGCGATCTTGGTAGCATGTGTATGCTCCACCAAAATGTTCAAAGAGGGGGGCCTGCCCATTAGCTCAGGTGTTTAAGTGCCTGCTGAACAAAGCAATCAGGCTCAGGATGCTGTGGTTCGATCCCCTCATCCTCAAGCCAAACCAGACCTGCCCTAAAGGCCACCTGAGTGGTCCAAAAGAAATGTTCAAAGAAACAGGAAAAAGGGAAACAGAAATAGACAAAAACGAAAAGGAAACTACACAAAGTTCATATGTTCACAAAGCCATAAAAATGAAGTGATACACAATATGGCAGATATTCCGCCAAATATAATTAAGATAATGGCTAAGGTTGAATTTCACATGTGCCCGGCTGACTGGCCAGAAACCAAGGCTCATTCTCCATGGGAATTCTATTAGGACGAATGAGACCTCCTAAAAATGAAGAAAATTAAAGATAAGGAGCCACACAGGACTTAATTATCACCACATTCAGAGTGGCGAATGTAACTGTACCATCAACAACTACTAAGGTCATAAGTGAAAAACATTTAGTTGCATAATGAATGTATAATTTGAATATGGGCTTCATAAATCTTTTTGAGTGGCATATGTGTGTTTCTCTATGACTATTACAAGTTACCTCAGTTACTTTTTCCTCATTGTTGGGACAAAATACCTGACACCCAAAATTAAGGAAGGAAAAATTTATTAAACCTCACAGTTAGTGGAGGTTTCTGTCCACTTCGCTGCCTCCAAGGCAGAGTGGCACATGGCAGAGGGCAGCAGTTCATGGTGGCAGAAGACAGTGAAGAGTAAGGGGAAGGGCAGCAGCTGCAGCAGCTAGCAAGCCTCTCTCCCCTCCTTATATGGTGTTCAGGCTGACTGCCCCAGGGCGGGTATAGCACTTACACCCATAATCCCTGTATTTGATCACAAATTAATCACAAACTGTAGAAACCTACCCCAGTGACTGTATGAGGCTTTGCGGGGACAACCAGACACAAACCGTAACATAGGTTATATCTAGCTGTCCTTCCAAAGCCTCATAAACTTAAAGATGGGGCTTTTGAAAGGTGATTGGAGTAAGGGGCTCTACAGCTGACTTGCTGTTGGGAGACAGGGTCTGGATGAAAGAGGCAGGACACAGGGAAGATGAACTAGAAGGCCATTCCTCCCTTCTACTAAAAGACTCCTCCCTTCACTCTCCGATTCCTGGCCTCCATGACTTGAGCAGATGTCCTCCAGCCACACCCTACTACAACTCCACTTCTGCCCTAGACAAGCTGACTGTACAAGACCTGAAACTTCTAAAATGTGAGACAAAACAAGCCTTTTCTCTTTAAGTTTCTGGTGCTGGCAATTTTGTCCCAGAGAAGGCAGTGACTAAGACAAGGACCTGACTAAATGTAATGTATGTAATAAGTGTATAGGTGCATCTCTACCCAGTTTCATCAACTCTGCATATAGTTACCGGTCTCACTATCTTAAAGAACTCTGGGATGTGGTAAGGGCTCTTTTTCTGCTCCTTACACTAGTTTCCTCATACTTGTCAACAACAACTGGGAAGACTGGAATGGCCTGAAGAGGCCAGAGGGAGAGGAGTATGTGGGAGACCACAGGAGTTTGGGAAGAATTCCAATAACAAACATTCTGAATCCTGCAGCCAACATAAATGTCCTGGACTTAATGCAAAAGACAGAAATGCCTTGTCCATAGCTACAAAGAGGATTGCCTACAGCTAGAATGCAAGTTTTGATTTAATTAGAGATACTAAAGGTCTTCATTCCTAGCAAATATTGACTTTTTCTATGCCACCAATATGATCCACAGTACAGAACTGCACACTTGTGAACAGTTAGTATTTAACAATATTTATAGAAAGCTGTAAACTTGGATTTGTAGGGAGAGTGAAGAATAAAAAAGTAGGTCATATTCACTCTTATGGCCATGCCACATTTCTAAATATCAGAGTAAAGATTTCTCCTCAGCTGCTTTCCACCTGGGAAGCCTCCTCAGTCCTTGCTGTGGTGCCTGCATCAAGCACCGCCTCCCTGCTCTGCAGGGCCGCAACTCAACACCATGCTATACGACTTGCGTAAATTTATTTTGCTTCCTTTGTGTACTAAACTTGCTGAAAGTAGGAGCACGTATTATTTTATCATCATATGTCCCAGATGTTGATTGCTAACTAACAAATTATGCCCAAAAATTGTCTCTTAAAAACATCAATTAGTTAAACATCACTGGTCATTTGAGAGACAGAAACTAAAGCAACACTCAGATTCCATCTCACCCTAAGAAGAATGGTTACTATCAAGAAATCAACCAATAACAAATGTCGTGGGGGGAAATGAAACTTTCTCCACTGTTGGTGGGCATGTGGACTGGTGTAACCACTGTTGAAGTCATGTAGAGACTCCTCACAAAGCTAAAACTAGATAGTTCATTTGATCTAGCAATTCCACTTTTTGGTATCTTCCCAAAAGAATGAAAAGCATCATATCACAGCAATATAGCCACACTCATATTATAGCAACACAGTCCATAATAGCAAAACCTTGGGAGCAGCCAAAATGCCCATCAGCTGATGAATGGATAAAGAAGTTGTGGGAGATTCTATCCAATGGAGCACTCCTGGGCCATAAAGAAGAATAGACTTAAGATATTTCTAGGTCAATGTCTTGAAACCATACTCAAGTGAAATAAATCAGACATACATGTGCAAATATCACATTGTCTCTCTGGTGTGAGAAACTAAAAGTCTAAGTAAGGACTAAAATGAAGAATAGATATTGTGAAATAGGAAGGAATTATTCAAATGGGAAGAAGTCAGCAGGGGGAGGGTCAAAGAAAGAAAGGAAAAGAAAATATGAGAAAAAAGTAAAAAAATGGAACCAAAGCAAATAAGGAGAGGAAGAGGGTTTGAGGGGAGGGGAGGGAAATTGGAATAAAATAAGAATCAAGATATAAGCTGCACTGGTACAACAAATTTTCTGTGATAAATTTGATCATCATGGATACATAAATTGTATCAATAAACTCAATTAAAATAATAGTCATCACTAATTTGACTCACACATTTGCCCTTTGGATGGGACTCGGTGAAGCATCTTGTCTTTGTTTCCCACAGCTGATGTGGGTGTTTACAGAATTGACTTCCAAGATAACCTTTGAGCGTATTTATTATCTGTTAAATCATAGCAATATAATTCAACTTCAGCAAGTCAGGCAGAGAGCAGCCATCTCTATTTCTCCCAGTTCCTGTGGATCCAGTCACTGAGGGACAACAATCAGTGTGCCTTACAGTTACAGCCCCCTGAAGATTCTAGGTGTTTTATAGCATTTGGTTTACTCATAACTAAGCTATACAAGGAATGGGTCATTCCAAAACTTTGGACTATTATATGAAGACATAGCCATGTTAGTTTGGACAAAACACCTTCAGTTCAAAACCAAAGATCCATGCCATTTACATTTTTAGCAAAGAATTCAGTGTATTTTTTGAAAGGTAGTAAAATAAAGTTGGAGTCCTGCTGGGTCCACTTTCACCTTTAGACAGTTCTTTGCAACCAATTTATAAAGCTTTTTATAAAAGCAAGCCAGACATTTAATTACTATTACCAGAGCAGCACTCTTCCAATATAACATTTCAGTAACACATATTATCAATCAAATTGAATTTTTAATACTGCTTTGTGAAGAATATACACTCGATTATGTGCTCTGTGTCATGAATAGTTTTCAAAGAACTTTAATCCATACTGGCTTTAACTGTTTCCCAGGGTTCTTGGCAGGATTCAATCTGAAGAAAGAAATTACAATGAATAGATAAACAGCCCAGTGCAGTATTTAATAGTAATATGCAAACCATTGCACTGACTGGGCTTTGCTCCTACTTTACAACTAAGCACAAGCTGCAACTTGACTGTAACCCACATAATCAAAGTAAGACCTGCATTAATTTTCACCTTGAATACCTAAGCTGAACTTTTATTTGTCAAAGAAATTGTCCATAAAATTTTCTATTCATTAGCACTTCTCCTAGTAAATTACTTTGAAATCAGAGCAAACTGTATAATACTTTTTCATATTAAATACTGTAAGCCATGCAGGTAACTTGCTCACCGTGAAGGTGATAGGGAGTCAGGAGAAGAAAAAAGCTGCATTGCTAAATGTATTACTAGAAGTCAATAAGTGAGAAAAAAAACACGTGTCAGAATGTTTTATCACTAGGGTAGACTTCCTTAGACTGTTATGGCAGAACATATTATGATAGGGTAAGGATTTAGTGAAAAGATTCTAAGAGTACAATGGAACTATGAAGATGAATGAGGAGACAATTCTAACAAACTTAGAGACAATGTTTACTTCCAGTAGGGCACCAGTCAGGAAGAAAGAGTGAAGCAGCCCTCTTGAATGTATTATATAGAGTCAGTGGAACAAAGATTGAATGGATGTGGGATCTAAAGAGAAAGATGGACTGGATAGGACCACTAGGTTTTGAATTGAGTGACTGATGGTTTTACTGCAATTGAATGGAAACAAGAGAAGACTAGAAGAAAAACATTCTTGGAGGAAATAATAGTTTTATTTCTGAGTATGTTAACTCTGGCATGCTGAAGAATTATGCAAAAGTGCAAAACTTTCTTCCTTGCTTTATAAGAAAAGATCAAAAAGAAGATTCATAAAGTAAATATACATATAAGAACTTACAGCATAAGGATGATTTTCAAAAAAAAAAAACATACGATATGCTAAGCTTACCTAGCTAGAAAATAGAAAGGCAAAGACTAACAATGACTAAGTGCTAACAGAATTTTAATTGCTGAATGGCAAAAAGAGCTAAACGTTTGAAAGAAAATGAGCACAGCACATGTCACAGTTCATATCTAGATGTCCTCAGGAGGCTTATGTAGTCAGTGACGGGGCTTTCAGAGGTGACAAGATGGTGGGCCTTGGCCTTCCTCTGGAGGAGTCCAGTGATAAGCTAAATGTGATGCTGGACCGTGAAGCACCGCAGTCTGGAGCCACACCCCCTTCCTTCCTACCTATAGAGCCAGAAGCAATTCTTTTCTACCCTGCTCTTCTGCCTGGCAACCCTGCCTCAAAGCCAGAGAACTATGAACTGAAACCTTCACAAACTACAAGGCCAAAGAAACCTTTCTTCCCTATGAGAAGAGATGGAAGACTCCCTATAATGTGAATGCTGAGAAAAGGTTTGTTAAAGAATGAGTGCCCAACTTTGTTATAAGATGTTTCAGTGTCCAGCAAGATGAGCATAGAAAATAACCCCCTTAAAATTTAGCGACAGCAGCAGTATCTGTCCAAAGCAGGAGGTCATCATTTTCAGTGGTCTTGCCAGAGGAGACTGTTGGAAAAAAGTTAAAGAAGCGACTGAGGTGCAGACACACAGAAGCCGTACATCACCCTTGCAAAACATTTACGTATGGGAAGGAAGGAAAGAAACGTGCAGAAACTAAGGGGCATGTAGGACTTGGGGAAGAGGTTTCTTCAGGTTTCCATGCAGATGGGAATGACAATCAAGAGAAAAGGAAGAAATTAGGCTGTAAAAAGAGGCTGCTGAGACAGTACTGTGGGGCGTGGCTGAAGCTAAGATGTTTAAGAAGGACGAGGCAATGACAGGATGAGCGCCTTCAGAGAGTCATACTCTTAGGAAGATGAAAAACGTACAATCAAAATTTTAAAAATGGGAAGGATCCTTTGTCTCCCTTAACTGGAGGAAACGGGACCAGATGGGTACAGATAGGACAGTGTGTGAAATCATTATTTTAAAGGATGAGAGATAAATTTCATAGGAAAGCACAGCAGAACTAATGTGTAGAACCAGGATCGCTTCTCGGCCTTTTGGCTAAGATCAAGTGCAAAACCAGGGACTTGTTTGAAGTTTGTAATTGTGAATTTAGAGTGAAACAAGCACTATGTGATTTTCCCTGGTAGTATTTCCTTAGGTGCAGACACGGGGAAGTAAATCACTTATCATCCGTGTGGCTGGGTTATACGAGGTGACAAAACAGAAGGAGAGATGAGCAGGCAAGCTAGAGATACTTGCTGAGGTGTAATTATAATTTAAGGAACATTCTATCCCTGACCCCCAAAGTCTATGTGCGAAGGCTTGGTGCTCAATTTGGTGCTTTGGGATGTAGCGGAAACCTTTAAGAGGCCGGTTAAGTACATGATCGCAGGATGCCCTTAACAGGTTTATAAGATCCTGGCTCTTAAGTTCACGACCACAATAGGTGAGCATCTGCTGCAGATGCACACCCTCTCACAGCATCCTGCTGTGTCAGGGCCCAAGCCCCTGGGTCTTCCCAACTATGGCTGGAGCTTCTGAAACTTTCAGCCAAAGAAACCCTTTATCTTTTTAATCTGATCGTCTCAGGTATTTTCTTACAATAATATGAAGGTGACCAACACGGGAAATTGCTCCTGAGAAGTGGGGTCATTTGTAAACTTGAAAGGATGTGGGAGAGCCTTGAAAATTGTTTCTAGGAGGGATTTGGAAAACTTTGGAAGAAGGAGCCAGAGAAAACCTTGAAGGTTATGACAGGATTTGAACAGCTAGCTCTGATGTGGGCTGGCTGGATGCCGATGACAATGCGGATAGCAGTAGTTACGCTCAAGAAATTTCAGATGTAAACAGGGACCATGTTAAGCACTGAGCCACACTGAGAATTGGATTCTTGGGCTGGCGAGATGGCTGAGTGGTCTAAAGCACCTACTTGGAACAAGATTGGCAAGGCA
>NDGM011256765.1:0-15593 GCA_002564305.1 Octomys mimax
CAGAAGCTGCCCCAAGACTGCATGAGGCTTTGGGGGGACACCTATACACAAACCATAACAGTATTCGATGAATTGGTTCTGATATATGAAAAAAAGTTGTGAAAGAAAATTTCTATGTTTTGAAAGCACAACTGATTTTTCCATAAAAATCAGTTTAAAAAAACAATTTTTAACAATATGTATGGAACAGCAAAAGTTCAGGGGAAAAAAGACTAATTAGATATTAATGCTGTTAATTTTACAAATAGAGTATGACTGGAAAAGCCAGTGGTAATCAATGAAACTCATATGCTGCTATAAATACAGCAACTTTTGGATATCATATATAGAAGTCCAGTCTCATCACTTGTGTGTTGATTTGTTCATCTCACTAATTTAATTATTCATTTATTCACTCAACAGACAAGTACTGATTGCACGTGCTATACCAGAGTCTAAGAATTCAAATATAAAAAAGAAATGGTTCTTACTTCAAGAGATAGATGGTCCAGGAGGGTGTGGGTGAAGTGAGAAAGCTGGGTTCTGCGCATAACCAGGCATCTCCTGAACAACTTTGTATTTATTCTCAAGAAATCTACAGCCCAGGGCCGGCCAAATAGCTCAGTGGATTAAAGCACCTGCAAGCAGGTGCAGGGCCAGGGGTCCCATCCCCAGACCTGCTGTGCTGGCCTCACCCTCAGGGCGTGATGAGACAGCAATTGAGACTGGGCGTGGTGGCCCACACCTGTAATCCCAGCACTTGGGAGGCTGTAAACAGAAGAATCACTACGAGTCCAATCTAGCAGTGAGACCCTGAACAGCCTGTAGAACCTTCCCTAAAAAATACAGAAAACAAAAAAAAAAAAAAAAAAGAAATCTACAGCCCAATTCTACAGTGAAGACATTGTTAATGTGTTACAGGTGATGGATCAAAAGCCTGAGAAATAACTGTCAGGCATTCTATAAGAAATAAGTGGCAGTTCTGAGACTCAACCCACTTTTCCACTGGAAATCTGCTACTTGCCAAGCTGAAGTTATATGGCTCTTTGACATAACATAAGCGACACATGTTCTGAATTATATATGAAGGGCTTCCTACACTTCCAAGTACTGTACATGTCCACATCACCATCACTACCATAATTATTATCTCCAGATATTCTACTGATTCGAAATTAAACCACCAGAGGAAAAACTAGCATAATGCAAAATGCAAATTAAAAAATATAGGAAATAAGTCTTCACAGACCTGTCTGCTCTCCTCTGACCTGTAGAGAATGTTCCATCTTTACAAATTTAGGGCAATTGAGGGGAAAAGACAGAGGAGAGATGCATTCTGTGCCATGTCTCCAAGGACCCACCCCATGAAGGGAAAATCAAAGCAAGTATCTGCAAGCCACAAGGACTCCAGGTCCCTCTCACTGGGTTGAGATCATACCAAGGAACAGTGGGAAGCCAAAGGGAACATTCTAACCCTCCACTCTCTGCATTTTATCCTCCATAAATTAGTTGACTATACGTAAAAGAAACTAAAAGCAAGTTTATTTGAAAGATAAGGATGGAAAGAGCAGTAACAAGAACAGAAAAAAGAGGCTGTTGAAAATTTACTTAATATAAAGTTTGCACAGTAGAAAAGAGTGGAAAAGCCTCCCTTCCCATCTATCTGTGGCTTGCTTTCTGTGGATTAAGGTATCTATGGTCAGTCATGCTCCAAAAAATATTAAGTAGAGAATTTCAGAAACTTAAGTATTTAATTGCATACCATTCTGATTAGCATGAGGAGATCGCGTACCGCTCTGCTCCATCCCTAGAGCTATCCCCTTCCCCAGTGTATCCATGCTGCACACACTATCTGCTCATCAGTCCTTTAGTGCTAATCTTAGAAGATGGGCTGTCAGAGGATGGTGGTATTTACATTGAGTAACCCTTATGAAATAGTGGGATACTGTATCCTAATACATCACCACAGCTGTAGAACTCACCTCACTTGATCTCAACATGTACACATCCTATCAGTACAAGGAGGAGGATGAGCACAGCACAGTAAGATACGGTGGGGAACACTACATTCCTAAAATTTCTATTACAAAATATTGTTGTATTATTGGGTATTGTTATTAACCTTCTACTGTGCTTTACACACAAACTCTTGCAATAGATATGTATAAAATGGAAAAAAGATATAATTATAAAAGGGCTAATACAGCTTTGAGGGATCTGTGAATATACCACCAGGGATGAGGGGGTACCAGTGTAAGTCACATGAATTAACATTTAAAATTTCCATTGTTACAACAAAACTACATAAAAAATGCCATTAAAATTGAACAGGAATTGGCATCATTCATACTGAGACATTTAGAGGTCCAAAAACAACTACAAAGAAATATAAATTGAACTGGGTATGGTGGGCTATTCTTGTATTCCCAGTACTTGGCAGGCTGAGGCATAAGGATCGTTGTGAGTTTGAGTCCAGCCTGGACTACAAAATGAGCCCAAGGCCTGCCTGAACTGCATAGCAAGACCCTGTCTCAAAAAAATCTAAATAAATAAATAAACAAATAAACAAATAAATAAAAACAAGGCTCACATGTCTCAAAACTTTTAATTAGTCAAGCCATGTTAGGACTAAATAGTTGTGAGCTATAGATCTTTTAAAAGCAAAGAAATAAAACTGTATGTATATAACGCGCTTGGAAGAAATAAAATAAAGTGATCTAGCATATCATTGTCAAGATCTTTCCTCTTACACTCACATTTCAGATGATGAAAAACTGCTAAGCAATATACTATATCTAAGAGAAATAGATTTAACAGCCATATAAATAAATAATATACACCTTCTAGAAAAGAAAGTGGGCCCTTACTAGAATGTTGTTATGTATTTTTTCTTATTTACAGTTTAGGCATGAATCTTTGAAGAAAACATGATCACTGAGATACTAGTTTAATTTAGATTAAAATTATCAGGTCATGATGGGTCCTTGGCTAAATAAACAGTGGCAGTTATTCTATTACATATTTTATAACTGCATAAACAAGAGCCTTCAGGGTGTTTTACCTAACTGTAGTTTAAGGTGATTATATATTTAGAAGGAAGAGGAGGATGGTGCTTTTCTAATAAAAATATGAATGTTTCATGAAGCTCATTGCTGTTTTCCTTTTATTATTATTATTTATTTGTACAGGGTCTTACTATACAGCTCAGACTCAGAGTGATCCTCCTGTCTCAGCCTCCCCAGTGCTGGGATTACAGGTGTGTGCCACCACGCCCAGACTCCATGACTGGCTCAGCATGCCCAGGGGCAGGGCCTACATGGCATGTGATGGTGCTGGGATGTTTTTCTTTATGACAAATAACATCAAAGGCTCTGTGAAATACACACTATTTTGCTGTAGTAGGAATTGTGAAATAAAATTCCTCAAAACTGTTCTCTAGTCTAAGATCAGAGAGTAAAACTATGCCTGAAGTGTAGTGGACAGCGACTGAACGCTTGGGCTCTGGCGGGAACAGGCAGTCAAAACTGGTATCTCATGGCTTTGCAGATACCTGACTCCTTCCCCTTCCTGAATCACAGTGATCACAGTGAAGGAAACAAAGTCATTAGATAAAACAAACTATTTCTAAAGCTTCTGATCTTATAGAAGCAAAGACTCATTTCTTCCTACTCCTCATTTTCTCCAGCTACAGTCTTTCCCTCCTTGAAAAGAAAGTGCCCTCAGTAGCAAGAGGTGGGGCAGTCAGCATCAGATCATCCACCCATGGATATGACCCAGGGAGCATCTCTCACATCCACTCTGAACCAAGATGTCCCTGAGAATCAAAGAATACCTAAAGTACCCCATGCCAAAAGGAACCTGGGGGCCAGCGAGATAGCTCAGCAGTCTAAAGCACCTGCTTAGGCAAGCTCACAGGGACCGAGGTTTGATCTCCGGCACCGCATGCCACACCAGCCCTGTCCCCAAGGAGGATTGATCAGGACACACACACACAAAAAGGAAACCAGGAAGTGATCTTGGAGAGTTCCACAGCCTATCAGCGTGCACTGAAGTTCTGAAGACAGCTGCCACCACAACTTCCAACACTGCTTAACCTGACATTTCTCAAAGTTCTCAGACCAGGTTTCCCTTCTGTGCTGAAGGGAAGGGAGGAAAAGCAGCTCAGAGTGTGAGAAGGAGGGGCACTAATCATAGCGAACTCTTTTCAGACACCTCCTGTAGGCAGACACACCCTTTGCAGTGAGTTCCATGTATGGCTTCTTTTAATTTGTATCACAAGCTACAATGTAGCTGCTGGTGTTCTCTCCATTTCACCGATGAGGAAACCAGGGCACAGAATGATCGCGTGTGTTTGGCAAGGATAACAGTAGTAAAGGATAGAAAAAGGATGGGATCCAATGGGCTGGCTCTGGAGCTATAAGCAATCACTGTACACACCACCTTCTTCGCAAAATAAAAACCCCACAGACTCCATGTATTATTAATTCTATAGGATATTTTTATCTAGGATAAGCTCCTTGATTGACTAAAAGAACAAACACAAAAGCTCAGAGTTTTTGAAACTTATACAGAGGAACCCACCGGCACTATATGTCTAAGAAATTCTCTCACGAAAGTACCTGTGCCATCTGGCAAACAGATAGGATAACATATAAGGACAAATTTCTGGATGGGTAAGTGCAAATGTCACCTATCTACAGTGACTGGGATCTCTCCTTTAAGCCCTGCGCCTCCAAATAGACATAGAGTATCTCTTCCTCAGCTACAGCTTTCTAACCAGGGTCTTGGCACTGAGGAAGAAATTACATGTGGCTGGATCTTTCTCCAAAAGAACACTCATCTATTGTAAAAATATCCTATAAAACATCCAAGAAAAATGTGAATTTTTATCAAGCACTACATATTCAACATTTAACATTACTCAGACTTTAAAAGTTATTTTATTTGAGGACCCTAGTCATCCTTGAATATTTTCCATTTTGCCACTTAGGAGACACACACACACACACACACACACACACACACACACGGACACACCATAGGCAAATAATTCATAGAGATCAAGTCAAAGCCCAAAGCTGTTTACATTTTGAATTTCTCATATGAGAGAAACCCTGCTGTATTTAAGCTTGTGTGTGTGTGTGTGTGTGTGTGTGTGATTAACTTAACATTTCCTTTTCAAGGTGCATCCATTTTACTATAAATTACTCAAATTTATCTTTCCTCAGGGCAGAGTAGTACTCCACTATGCACAAATATCACAAGGAAACAGGACTTTTGCATGTGGGGAGGAGACCTAGATACATAAGCAGGAGGCAGAAGGAACAGGGAAATTAAAAAAGAAACCCTTGGGAGCCGGGGAGATGGCTCATAGAATAAACGCTTCCCTGGCAAGCGCAAGGGTCTGAGTTCAATCCCCAGTTCCGCTACCCTCCCAAAAAAGGAAAAAGAAAAAGAAACCCTTAATATGCGCAATGTACATGTTCCACTCCTCAAGATGAATGTAATCATTATGTACTGCAAACAGGTACTAATCATTCTTTTCCAAAAAGTTAAAAATTTGAAAATAAACAAAAGGAAATGAAACATGCAAGCATAGTCCTGCTACTCCTTTGCATTGTTATGGCTAAGTGATTAGGCTTTGATCAAGAGATTCGTCATGAAGAACCTCTCAGATAAATTTCTTGATTGTATTCTACTGTTCAGTTCCATATACTTGCACTTGGCTTTGGCTTTTGGTAAGAGAAATTTCCACTCATAGTGGTTTCCCACTTCATAACAATTGTAACGATTGCAATCATTTTTGCCACTGGTAGGAATGTACATGGTGAACGTTCATACCGCTATTAATTTTTTTTCTCCATAGCACAATGTGTCCACTCAGGAACAATCTTCTCCTGGCTTAGTGGATCTCAGTGCACTAGTTCACATAAGCTATGATTTTATTTTTGTTTAAACCAAAGAGAAAATTAGGAAACTAACAAAGCACAAATCTTTAAGTTCTAAAACACCGAACAAATGATGAAAGATCTCAGCAGAAAACACATAAGGAAAAGTTTCTGATATTTCCTGGAGAGAGAAAATATTTCATCTTCCTACAAACTGTTTGTTTCTGCCAGGTTTTGTCTTATTTTTACTGCAGCTCTAGTTCAGAAAATGTTCTTAGAGGTGAAGTATTAAACATGAAAAGAATCAGATTATGGTTATGTCAAACTATGTAAGCAAATTTAGTTGATGACAGAGTAAAGGAAAACTTGAGTAATATTTAACCTTAAACCTGTAGTCTTCAAGGGGAAAATTTTCACGGCTTGTTTTTGTTATGAAACTGTCAAGGGCCAGAAGGGAATAGTGGGGCTGTGCAGTACTTTTGCTTCTTTATTTCCTTACTTGCTGCAGTCTGGGTGAAGTGGGCCCTGAATCATACCTCAGGAATGGTACATATCTGGGGTCTGTCATAGCATCCTGTCCTCCCCAGAGCCCGGGCCTGCCAGCATGGGGCCTGTGATCTACCCCCTTCCCTGGCATCCATGGCCTGCTGTATCAGCAATTGTCATCTGCATTGTTTCAAATCATAACGTAATCCTGCTGACCTCACAGGTACTGATTACTTCACTAAACCAAGTAAAGGCATAAAATCCATTTTATTTTTGAGACTATATCTAGTTAACATTTTAACAACAAATCAGTATTTTATAAAATTTTATATATGTAGTAACTTCTAATTTCATAGCCAGTAGTCGAAAAATGAAGTCCCACAGGGTTACTGAGAATCTTCTATATAGGGCAGCAAAAAGAAGGGCAGGAGAAGACTTCCACACAAAGGTCATGCCAGATAAAAGGCAGATGTGTATGGAGCCATGAGGGTAGCATGCCACATGGGTAGCAATCCTCTGTGTCTCTGGAAAAGGAATGGCACAAATGAACAGTAAAGAAATCCAGATTACACACAGCTATGCAACGCTTTGCTAGGAAGAGGATACAAATCACTAAAATGCAGTGAAAAAGATGCAGTTCAAAAAGAGAAGAGCCCCCAAGTGAAGACCGTGGAACTGGCGTCTCACTTGTGAGGTCAGGTATGGTTCTCGAGTGAGTCAACAGAAAGAACCAAGGAAGAGTCTGAGAATCACAGACAGGCATGTTAACAATATCATCTTCCTTTTCTCCTTTCTGAGACAAAATATCCCAAGTTAAAGGAGGAAATGTTAATTTGACTCACAGATCACAGCAGATTCAGTCCACAGCTAGGTAGCTCACAGCAAGGTGGCCTGGCAGAGGGGCACGGCAGGTCATGACATGCCAGGTCAGAGGGAAGGCAGCAAGCAAGTGACAAGTGCCGAATAACAAGTGGCAATCTCAGCTTCTTTCTGCCTCTTTATACCCTGCACTGTCATGGGTAGTGTTCACCCCATGAACTATGCCAAACCAATAAGTGGGCTAATTTAGTAATCCCACACCCTTAATCCCAGCATCACACACTCTAGAGCAAGCCAGCTCTGGAAAAGCCTCACTTATGACCACATGAGTCTTTGGGGGAAGAGGAAAATCTAGATACAACTATAACGGTGCTGACTTCAGCAGAGCATGCACCAAAATTGGAATGATATCAACCATAACAAACACGAAAGTGGGATAGAAAACAAGAAGTAAGATGTGTCTTGCACATATGTGTACCCACTCCTGGTGATGAGCACAAAACCACTAAGGTGCACAAAATGGAAAGCAAGATTAGGAGTCAGAAGGACCGGCCAAATAGCATAGTGGATTAAAGCATCTGCAAGCAGGCACAGGGGCTGGGGTTCAACCCCCGGGCATGCCGTGCTGGCCCCGACCCTGGAGCACGCAGATCACTACAAGTCCAATCTAGTAGTGAGACCCTGAACACCCTGTAGACCCTTCCCTAAAATATAGGAAAAAAAAGATTAGGAGTCAGATATCTGTCATCGCTATGGTTAAATGCAAAAAGGTCTCTAAGAAAATAAATTTCTTCAGTGCAAAGAGCAAAAAATAGGTGACACCTCTGAACCAGAGGGAAGTGGCCCAGAAATAACCCAAAGTAGGATTAGGGAATGAAAGAAGGGTCATAAAGGGTCATTTCGTGCCTCTTCACCCGTGAGTGGAGGAAGATATGAGGCAAAGCTCCCTGGAGTAAAAAGATGAGTGTGTCCTTTGCAGACAGTTAGGCTGCAATAAGATGAGAAGCCAGGAAGGAAGGAAGAAATAGCCGGCATTAGAGCGCAAAGAATTGGAGGAGGCCTGAAGAAAGTTTGAGAAGGAGGTAAGCGGTATGGGAAAGAAGTGCCATTCAATACAGGAGGAGTAGGAAAGTTGTAAAAGCTATTTTCATCATTTATTGAGTAGAGCACAACATAAGCATTCGAGTATGAAAGGAGCTAGGAGGATAATGTCTGACAATGTTGTTTATAGGTATGTATAGGAGATATAAACAAAATAGATGTACAGTATTGAATATGTATAACTGAGTAATCTGTATATAAGCATAAGTACATAACTGAAGACTTTAAGATTCAGCAGGGGCATCATATATACACACACATATATAGCTGAATAATTAAGAGTTCAGTGAAACCAGGAAGTAAGAATATGTGGTTGAAAGTTAGAATCGGGCTGGGAACATAGCTGGGCAGCGCAAGCTCCTGCCTGGCAAATACAAGGTTCTGAGTTCAATTCCCAGTATCAAACAAACAAACAAACAAACAAAACCCTTGATTTTGAAAGTTAGAATCGGAATGTTACCAGTGGCTCCTTATAAGTACCAGGAAGATAGCTGGCCCGGATAGCCCTTCCCAAGCCTAGTGCAGGGAGAACAATTCAGAGAAAACGATGCTCTTAGGTGCCCTGCCAGCTACTGCGGCCAGATAGGAAAGGCAGACCATAAAGTAGAAGTGGAGCACAAATACCGCGAGGTCATTAGTCTGCAAAGACAGGAGCAGGTTATTCCTCATGCAGCAAGAGCTGGAGTGCTGCAGGAGGGCAGTGTGGTGTGGCAAGGGCAGGCCCAGCTCACTGATACTGGGACAACATACAGACAGCAGCCCCCCACCCCACGCCCCCATGCCCAGGCTGTATTCCATCTGTTTGCTGCTAGGATAAAGCACTTGACAACAAAAATAAAATGGAAAGAAAAACAAATTAAATATAGAATTATCATTTTCTTAGACCCTCATATATGTCTGGACATTACTGCAGCGAAAAGGGGCTCATGAAACCATCATGCTGCTTGCAAAGCAGGCTGGCGATGAGTTTAATAAGAACGATGGTGAGAGCATCCCCACCGCATGATTTTCTAGAATAATTTGTTTCAGGCAGCTGCCAGTGTTCGGAAACAGGAAACCTAGAAAACCGTGCATCTAGTCACTTGCTTTGGGGGAGGCAGGTGCAGTACACAAGTGTGAACAGCACGAAAGGAAAGAAAAGAGAGAACCTAGCTAAGCAAGCAACTTATTCAAAAAGTTCAATTAAAAAAAAATCAAAGCTTTTGTTTTATTGATGGGTTCATTCAGCAAAAGGCAGCCCTATAAACAATCAGAAAGCAACTGCTTTTATCAAGCAAAAAAGAACTTTATAGGATTGAGCTTCATACTTAAAACACGGCAAACCCAGGACCTCGCACAGTGAAAAAGAAAGTGTCAACAGGGTAAAAAGTGAGTTGGACCAAATCTGAGCAAAGAAATAAAATGTGCATGCTGCAGGATATCTGGTGTGCCCAAGTACCAAGCTCTGGAAAGGCTGAAGAACAAGAGGAAGTCCAGCATCTTTTTTTCTTTGTTTTGATGGTGAGGACTGAACCAAGGGCTTTCATACTTAGCTGTATCTCTGGCCCTTTCTAGTTTTTAATCTGAAATCATCTCACTAAATTGCTCAGGCTGGGCTCTAGCTTGCAATCCTCTTGCCTCAGCCTCCCAGAGTTCAGGCATTACAGGCATGTGTCCTTATACCTAGCTTCTAGAACCTTTAAAACTTAATTCCTTTTTTTTTTTCTCTTTTTTCCTTCCTCTTCTTGCGGAATCAGGCACTGAATTTAGGTCCTTATGCTTGCCAGGCAAGTGCTTATTCTACTGAGCCATCTCCCCGGCCCCTCTTAATTCCTTTAGGTAGATAGGAAATATAAAAAATCTGAGGGAAGGCAGTATGTAACCTGAGTTTATTAACATTGACTCTATTTTTAATAAAACATTCAATAAAACCTGAATATAGTCATGATCACTACACTGACCATCACTGTATCTGCTGCAGCTGATCTTCAATATCTGTTTTAAATTAATACATCCATATTTCTGCATTAAGAGGCATAGTCTGCATAGCCCTATTACTAACTGCTAAATTCTAAATAAGAATATAAATGTGGGCAGAGGGAAGTGCACTCGGGGACTGAGTTAACTACTGTCGCCCAGCATGGTCTGACTTGCTCTAACTCCCAAGCTTCAGTTTCCTTGTCGGGGTGTTGGCTTATATCATCACTGCTGGGGCTCATGTCTTCAGAAATCAGTGGTTTCTGAGTTCTGTTATGATTTATTGGCTTGCAGACACCTGCTGCGTTTAGGGCTTTGACTTCAGCATCACTGTGGAGTTTTGTTTGCTTCTTCGGCTGCCCAAGTAATTTAAAATGACGAATGAAACTGTGTTTCTGTGCATATGTGTTACTGTGTGTGTGTGTGTGTTGTTGTTGTCGTTGTTGGGGGCTGGGAGAGAATATGAAAGTGGGAGACATCATGAGGCACTAGTAAGTGTGAAAAAGCTAATCTAATGAAACTTTTCTTTTTCTTCCAGAATAATTTGGAAGCTCCTGTAGACAGAACCCTAAAATTTCTTGGGGCTTAGCTTGACAGCCACTTTCAATGGTTGTCTTAAAGACATATGCCCAATAATTCTCCAAATACAAATGACTATTCTATATGGATAGGCACAAAAGTATCCTACCTGACAAGACCACTTCAATAAGATCGCCTTCCTGGATATCACCAGCCGTTTTCACCAGCTGGAGGATGTTCTCAGAGGTAGGGTCATGGCGGAAGAGCAGGATCTTATCGTACATTCCATAGAAACCGCATTCTGGGAACTGCAAACAGAAATACCAGGAGAGTTGAAACATCAAAATCCTTCTAAATATTTTGTTTTAATAAATGTCAGGGCATAATCTTTTTTTAAAAAAAGTTCAAAGTATCTAATGTAAAACATTCAAATTTTAAAAGTGAATAATAGAATTAATATTGATTAGACTCCAAATTAGGAGGGAATATACCTTCAATCCTAAGGGCAATTTGGACCAAGTTGTTTTCTAATTAAAAAGTGACAAAACAGACTGGATGTGGTGGTGTGAGCTGGTAATTCCAGTGCTTGGGAAGCTGAAAACAGGAGGATCACTACAAATCCAATCTGTGTAGTGAGACCCGTAGACCCTGTGCTAACTACATTAAAAAATATAAAATGAAATAAAAGTAATAAAATAAGATTGTGATAAAATGAAAAGAAGTTCCTACAATAGGATGGTTAGGTAATACATAAGTGGAAGGTGGTATGCATCACACTCTAGCAAGCCAATACCATAAAAGTGGGAGTTAGTTTATTTCCACTTTATTACATAACATAATTTATTGAAAAAGAGGTTAATCCGTTTTGGCATATTCAAAAATAAAAAAATGACTCAATACATCCCAATAAACTCTGTGTGAGCAGAAACAGCATCTAGATTTTTTCACTCCAGAAAGCATCAGAAAAGACAAGCCAAACTCTGCTGCTGCCACCCTTGTTTCTCTCCACTGCCTCTTTCTGCCATCTGCCAATCGGTGTTCTCTTGGGCAGTGTCACTGAGTCAGTCTGATAGTCTGGAGGATTTTCACTAGAACCACTGAAGCAAATCTGGTATGTGAAAGTGGCACTTTTTGTATGTGACCATCTCACAGAACCACTGAAAGAATTGTTACCTTTCATACACAAATGTTCGCCGTGGGTTGGGGAAGGATTTGAGGTAGAGAAAGAGAAAACTGTCTCTCTTCACCCTGGAATTGGTAACAGGTCTGACACTGTCTGTCAATGTGGACTTTCTCCTACTGCCTGGAAGAAATGTCCAGAAACTGACACCTTCCAAAGATAAAAACAGCATAATGTAAATGCCTCTTTCCTTCTCTTATTCATAAAGTTAGGGCCTACACTCATGAAAGCCATTTGTATGAATTAAAAATAAACATATTCAGAACACTCTTGTTCTTAAGAGTCTACGCAGATGACTAGGCTTAAAACTACTTGTTCATGTCACTTAGGAAAGTTGACTTTCCTAAAATAAACACCACAGCTGAAATGATGTCACTGCTTCCACTGTGCTAATTAAAAGGGAAAAAAAAGCTTACTTTTTGGAAGTGTTTTCAATATTATTAGAGCACAGAAAAGCAAAGGGAAACTAAAATGCCATTTCCCCAATTTCAAAATGATGAATAGTTCATGAATCATCTTAAAATTCAACTTTACTGAATAATTTACATGCAATAAAATGGATATAAGTGTATATGTCTAGGAGTTTGTTTGTTGCGGTACTGGCGACTGAACTCAGGCCCTTGTGCTTGCCAGGCAAGTGCTTACTCTACTGAGCCGTCTCCCCAGCCCTGTCTAGGAGTTTTGATGAACACAATATCCATGCAATCAATGAAATACTTTTATCAAACCTATGAGTTTTACAGAACACAGTGCCACTCTATATCTTAACTTCAGGTACTTTCTGTCACCATAGATTAGTTTGCACACCACAGAATTTCATATAAATAAAATCCCATAGTACATTCTATGTGCGCTTTTTGGCTGGCTCATTATAAATTTTTATGAGATTCATGCATACATATTGCATTTGAAAATCACCTCTTTTGGTTAATATGTCATTAAACGACCTACTATTGTCCATTCACCCAGAAATGGATATCTGCCTCCCCCCTCCGCCATTTCTGCTACTTGTCTTGGTAACTTTTCCTTTGTTTCTGGACCAAAAGATCCCCCACCCAAAGTTAAAGGAGAAAAGGTCTATTTAGCTCATGGTATGCCCAGATTTCAGTCCATAATCAGCTGGCACCAAAGTAAGGTGGCATAGCAGAGGGGCAACAATTCAAGGTGGCAGAGGAGAGCAAAGCAACAAGAGCAAAAAAGGGCAAAACAAGCCTCTTTTCCTCCTTATATTGTATGCAGGCTTCCATCCCCTAGGGCGGTTGTAACACACGCACACAATGCCCATGCCCTACTCTAACACAGGCTGAAGATGTTCACAGTGAGGACCCTGCCCTCTGCCGTGTTCTCACATATGCTCTTCTCACCTCCTTGGGGGACACAATGAAAGAGGACCCCTCGGCTACGGCTGTTTGAATCATTAACCTCCAATACCATGAATACCATGACCTAAGTAAACTTCTCTGTCTTACCAAGTTATCCAGTCTCCAGATATTTTGTTAAACTTCTCAAGGCATAATGAACAACATCCTAGAACAGTAAAGACATGTCCTCTGCTCCCTGGGATCTAGAACCCACTGAGTTACTTAGTTAAGCTTCTAGGCTTCTCAAGTTGACATGTTGCATCAACCATTACACTACGTAAATAAAAATGTTATAAAAATGTCCATACAAATGTTTCAGTGGTCACATCTTTTCACTTCTTGTGGATAAACACCTAGGAAAAGCACTGCTTATGTATATGTTTGCTCATATGTTTATTCTCATGCGAATAACACAATATATTAATTCTGATAGCTTTATACTACACAGGAATTTATGAAATAAAAGTGCTTCAAAATTCTTACTTTATGAGGTTATTTTATAATATTATAAGTCCTTTGAATTTTCACATACATTTAACAAATACTGACAAGTTTTACCCCAACACTTGTCATGTTTTCAACTATACTGCATTGAACTATAGATAGAATAGAGAAATATACTTTAATACAGAGACTTTTTTTAGGAACAGACTATATCTCCCTGCTTACTAGCTCTCCTTTAATGTAAATTAGTGTTTTGAACTCTTCAGTGTATAGGTCTTAGATATACTTGATAAGTTTATATCTAAGTAACTAATATTTTATATAACTGGAAATGATTACTATACAACTAGCATGTAATAAAATTGTTGAATTTAAAAAAAAATGAAATTTCAACATGTTTGGAAAACACGTAACCATAGGTATAGGCTGGTATTCCCTCCCTGCCTCTCACAGCCTCCCTGTGTGGTATGGTGTGTGTGTGTGAACACTTGTGTGTTTGTGGTACAAAAACAGCAATCATATGGAATAGTTCCATGATTCTAAGATCTTTCTCCACATCCAGGGAAAAGTTCAACTACTCCCCTAGTACCCATTTCACCACCCATTTCAGCAACCTTTCCACTTTGGTGTTTTTTAGCACATTCTGCAAGATTATGTAGGTTTATGGTTACTGATTCCTTAAATGTCTGATGGAATTTTCTAGTGAAGACATGGTCTTGATTTCTCTTTTCAGAAAGGTTTTAAACTTCATATTCAATATCAACAAGAGATGCAGTTCTGGGAAGATTTTAATTTCCTCTTAAGTGAGCTTTGGCAGTTTATTTCTTTTGAGAAATCATCTATCTAAGTTGTCAATTACAGGTATTTGGTTGTTCATGTTTGTCCCGCGTTTCCCTTTTGGTGTCTGTACAGTTTTATGGATGTCTCTTTATTAATTTTTTATATGTATACTTTGTAGATGTTTGAAGTTAATTTTCACCCTGAGTGTTCATATGTTGGAAACTTAGGAAAGGTAGTTAGGTCATCAGGTGAGCTACTTGTGGAAGATACTGGGAAGTTAGTAGGACGGTGAGCTCTTGTGACAGCAAGCCCAGTCTTTTAATTTTTCTGGCTTCATGTTCTGAGATTTAACTTCTTGTTCTCACACATGCTCCATTACCTCCATGGGGGATACAATGAAAGAAGACCCATGCCAGAGCTAATGGAATCATAAGCCTTCAGTACTATGACTTAAACTTCTATCTTATCAAGTTATCCAGTCTCCAGGTATTTTGTTATGGCTACCAAAAATGAAATAACACAGCATCTCCTCTCTTGATTGCTTGGTCAGTCAGATGTGTAAGTTTTATTGACTTAGTTTCCCAGTGAAACTGGTATTGATTTCATTAATGTTCTCTATTATTTTCTGTTCTCACTTTCATTAGTTTCTTGTTCTTTATTGTTTCCTCCCTTGTACTTGATGTTGATTTAATTCTTCTCTTCCTCATTTCTTACAATGAAAGCTTCTGTTACTGCATTGAGACATTTGCCATTTTTTCACTACTATAAACATTTGATACAATAAAATTTCTTCTAATATCTATTTGGAAGCATTCCACATGTTTTGAAAAAGTTATGTTTTCACTTTTATTCAACTCAAAATATTTTTTCACACCTTATATACAACATAAAATAAATTAAGATTTAAATGCAATGCCTAAAATTGTGAAATTATTAGACAAAGAAAGGACAGGTCTTAAATACTGATCTAGGCAATGATTTCCTTGCATATGATCCCCAAAATGAAGAAAGCAAAAGTAAATATATATATATATATATATATATATATATATATATAGAGAGAGAGAGAGAGAGAGAGAG
>NDGM011256765.1:15643-29223 GCA_002564305.1 Octomys mimax
AGAGAGAGAGAGAGAGAGAGAGAGAGAAATAAGATAGTGTCAAACTAAAAAAGAGTCTATTCATCAAATGAAAGAATAAACAGACAAACCATATAATAGGAGAAATTACTTAGAAATCATACATCTGATGAAAAATTAATATATGAGGAATTCAAACAACTCAGTAGGCAGAAAACAGTCTGATTTTAAAATTCACTTAGTATGTGAACAGAAAGTTTTCAAAAGATGTGCAAGCAGGTATATGATCATTGGTTGCTATGGTTTCTGTCTGGATGCCCCCCTCCCTAAGCCTCATGCAGTCACTTGGAGAGGTTCTAAGGTTTGTGACTGATTCATCTTCCAATGCTGGGATATGAGCAGGAGTGCTCCATCAGTGCTGGGGGGTGGGGACATAACAGTGTAAGGAAAAGAAAAGTCTTCTCTTGCCCTCGTCCCTTTTTTATCTTGTTGCTTTCTCTGTCTTCCACCACCATAAGCTGCTGCCCTTCTGCCATGCAACCCTGAATTACAGCCAGACGATTATGGACTGAAACTTCCACAAATTGTGAACTATTTCCTCTTTTAACCTTGAGTGTCACACAGAAGTCTCAGCAATAAGACAAAAGTAACTGAGACAGAATTTGGTAGCAGAGGATTGGGATCATTGCTATGACTGTACCTAAGCATGTGGTTCAAGAGTTTTGGGAATGGCTTGTGAGAAGAGCTTGGAAAGGTTCAGAGATATTACCTGAAAGAGCAGAGCTGGACACCTTCAGCTGTTCTATATGTGAAAACGAGAAAGTCAATAGAAACTTTGTTCGTAAAGACCAGGCTAGAGTCTTTTTCTGGGAAGAAGGACTGCACTGGCTGCTGGACTCCAGACAACAGATTTGCAAAATGTTTGTCTGCCTTTTGATCATGCCCAGAGATTTTGCCTGGGACTGAGATTGAGGGCAGTACACTAATTAATCTGGTAGAAGAAATTTCAAAGCAGTCTGATTTTGACGCAGTGGTATGGCTATGATTGAAGACTTTTAGTCAGATTTATGTCCTGAATTAAAAGCAAAGAGCAGGGCCAGCAGTATAGCTCAGTAGACTAAGTGCTTGCTTAGGTAAGTGCAGGGGCTGGGCTTTGATCCCTGGCTCTGTCTGCCATGCCGGCCCCACCCCCAGGTGCGCTGAGCTGGTGATGGAGTCTAGGCACGGTGGCGTGCACCTGTAATCCCAGCACTTGGGAGGCAGGAAGCAGGAGGATCACTACTAATGTGGGCTGTGTAGTGAGACCCTGCACCACAAAAAAAAACAAAACAAAAAACCCCTAAAAGCAAAGACCTCAAGATAATGATTTAAAATGTTGAGAGTCTGGCCAGAAAAATAAACAAACAAATAAACAAACTCCAGTAAAGCTGTAGACTGCAAAGATAGAGCTAACGAGATCTGGATTTCTGAGAAGAAACAGGAGAATGAATATAAAAGATGTCCCAAGGGTATCAAAATAATCAGCAGGTCTCCACCCTTCACAGTCTCAAACCCACAAAAGTGAGGAGAAAGCCACAGAGGTCTGTATTCCAGAATGGCACCAGTCATTCTATGTTCCAGAATGGCAGTAGCAGCTTCACCAGGTTTCAGAATAGTGGTGGCATACAGGATTTGTTCCTCAAAATCAGATGCAAACTGTTCAGTGACCCAGGCACTTGACCCCATGACCCAGGCACTCCATCCCTACAGCCAAGAGAGAAGTAAGCCTGGCTAGAACTGGCAGCAAACCTAGACATTGTTCACATGGCACTGGTTTTAGTGCATGCAAGAGTTCTGAAGCTAACAAGGCTTCCACTCAAATTTCCTAAGAAGGCCTGGGAGGCCAGGAAGCATGCCCCTAAGATGGCAGTATGTGAAGCTATGAATAAGAAGCCAAAGGTGCAGTGGAGACCCCAGAATGTTAGAAAGTCTGGGAACATAGATCATCTAATGAAAGCTGCAAGGAGGGAGCAAAGCAGGCCTAGGAGAGAAGCCATAGAAGCTACAGATACCAGAAGTACCACAGGGGTGGAGCCGCATGGAGCTCACAATTTATCACAGCTTGCTTTGGATGGTCCACACATTACAATAAAATTTAATGGTTGTCCTACTGGATTTTGGGATGCTTTAGTCCTAATGCTTTCTATCCCCCAGTCTATACTTTTTGGAGTACTAGTGTTTATCTTAGGCCTTTGAATGTTGGAAGTGTTTACCTTTTCATTTGCACAGGTGCTCACAGCTAAGAGTTTGCCTTAGATATCTGGGATTTGGAGTTTTCAGCAATGCTGAAACTGTTTTGGAATCTTAGAGATGGACTAAATATCTTTTGCATAAAGGGATGTGCATAAGTCTTTGAGGCCCTGGGGCAGAATGTCATCATTTGTGTCTGGATGCCCCCTAAAGCCTCATGCAGTCCTGGCGGGTGGATTCTAGGATTTTTGATTGATTTGTGGTCCATTGCTGGGATTATGATGGGTGCAAGTGCTCCACCTGCCCTGTAACAGGTATACAACATAAGGGAGGGAAAGAGGTTTTCTTTTTCTGCTCCTCCTCTTTTGATCTTGCTGCTTTTGCTGTTTTCTGATGACATCAACTGTTATCCTTTGTCATGTGCTGCTTATTCTTGGGGCCAGGCTGGTATGGACTGGTCCACAAACTATGAGCTAAATAATCCTCTCCTTTCTTAATTCTGGGCATCAGGTAATTTGTCTCAGCAAGGAGAAAAACATAACCAAGATGCTGATCATCAAAGAAATAACTAAGACCACACAAGGTAACACCTCAGATTTATTAGAATTGCAATTTTCAAAGGATAATTAGTGTTGATGAGGGAGTAGAGAAAAGCAAACTTTTGCTCATTAATGGAAATGTAGGGTAGAGAAGCTACAATGGAAAATGGTACAAAGAGTCCACGAACTATAAGAAAGAGAACCATTATATAAGCTAGCAATCTGACTTTTAACTAGTCATAAAGAGAAAAGTCCGCAATTGTGGGCCATTTCAGTATTATGTACAATAGCCAAAATGTGGAATTAAAATGAGAGCTCATGAACAAATGAGTGGACATGAATACTTTATATATAAAAAATACTTTATATATATATATACATACACACACACACACATACACAGTGGAATGCTATTGTCTTAAAATAAAAGGAACTAAAAGAGGTGAACTCGTAGACAGTAAAATAATAGTTGCTAGAATAGGCAAGAGGGGAGGGATTTTGTTAACTTAAGAATCCTGACAAAATATTGGAATGAGGAGAAATATTTTCTAGAGCTCTAATTTTACAACATGATAAATATAGATTATAATAACATATTGGATTCTTGAAAATTACTGACAGCATATTTTAAAGACTCACCATAAAAAGTATAGGAAACTGTGTGTGTGTGTGTGTGTGTGTGTGTGTGTGTGTATTAATTAGCTCATCTAGCTATTCTACAGGGGATCGTATACACTCTGGTTGTATATTGTAACATGATAATATATACTATTTATCATTTTAAAAGTTATTAGTAAATTTTAAAACATTCTTATTTTCTAAACTCCTCTGTGAATTCCTTAACTTTGAAGCTATCTAGATTATTACAGTGCACTGTATAAATTTCATTTATGCTTTTTATTCCTACTTCACTTTTGTTAAAGTTTAAGACACTATTTTGTAAAATGTGAAACTTGTAAATTTGCTAAGGTATTTGCTAACACAAAAAAATGACAGTTTTATTAAATACTACTTATTAAAGAGGAAAAAGTATGTTCTTTTGTTGGATAGCAAATTAAACAAATACCACTTAGACTAAATTGTTAACAATTATCATATTTGGCATATATTTAATAGTTTTTGTATTGGTTCTATATATTAATAAGAAAGGAATATTGAAATCTCTCCAAGATTTTTCTATTCCCTTTTCAATTATATTGTTTTCTTCAATATTTCAAGGTTCTATTGTCAGATGCATAGATCCCAAAGCCTGTTATATTTTCTTGGAAAATTTCATTCTTTCTCATTATGTGAAATCTCTTGTTATGTCTGGTACTGTTGCCTGTCTAAGCAACAATTTAAAATTCTTATACTTAATGTTTGCATGCTATTCTTTTGTCAACCTATTAATCTTTCTGTGTTTAGAGTTGTTATATGCAATATGAGTGTAAGTTCTATGCTTTTGAAAATCCAGTCTGACAGTCTTTTAATAGATATATTCCTACTATTTATAATGAGTTTACATAAAACAAAGGCTACTTTTTTTCTATCTGTTCCATCTGTTACTAGTTTCATTTTTACTCTCACTGAAAATTATTTCCTCATATTTTATTTGTTATCTTCTCTTGTTTATTCGCCGCACTTCTTTGCACTGTTTTTCCCACTTCACATATGAGACAAGGACCGCACAGCTGTGGCCTTCATGTAGCCTCTTCATGCTATTTTGCCACCATGCTTTTGTTAACCTGTATGTTAGAAATCCCACCATGCATTTAAAAGGTATTTAATATTTTTCTTTTTGTAATTACTTATTTTCAAATAAATTGTAAAGTAAGAAAATATCATTTTCTTCCATCTGATCAGCCTTTTTCAAAAGCCTTTATGTCATCTTCTTTGAAGAAAGGAATTCTTGTTGTACATATAGCTCTATGTTGATACGTTTAGCACTTGAAAATGTCGTTCCATTGTCTCATAGTTTGACTTAATTTTAATTGGCATGTAAAATAATACCTAATTATAGGGTACCACCTGAGATACATATATGCATATACACAAGAATTAAATAATTTTTGACATGATAAATGTGCCTACTTCTTCAAACATTTATTACTTTTAGTGGCAAATACTTTAAAAATATTTTCTTCTAGTCTTGAAATACATAATATAGGGTAGTTATCTGTAGTTTCCTACACTGTCACAGTCCGGCAAAACTTATTTCTCTCATCACAACTTAGTACTTGCTGACGAACCTCTGACCCTCCTTCTCCTCTTCCTAGTCTCCTCCAACATCTCACAACATCAGAATCTCAAGTTTTTTGAGATCAGCTTTTTTAGATTTCATATATGAATGAAATTAGGCAGTTTTTCTCTGGTTCACTATACTTCTCATAGTGACCTCGACTTCTACCAACCTTGTGGCAAATGGCTGGATTTCTTATTTTTATGGCTGAATAGTGTCCTATTTTGTATCTACATTTCATGTTCTTTATTCATTCATGCCCTCATGGATATTTTGTTTGTTCCCATTTGTTGGCTATTATGAGGACTGCTATGATAATTATTGGAATACAGAGGTCTCTGGACACACTGATTTCCTTCCCTTGGATATATACCACATATTAAATTTCTGGATCATACGGTACATCTATTTCTTACATGTTGAGAAACTTCCATGGTGTACTAAAATACTAAAATATGACTGTACTAACTTACACTCCCTCTACCATTGTTTAGTATCCTCTACTCTGGATATCCTTTGCCAGCACTTGCCATCTGCCTTTAAAAGAAATAAAACCATTCTAATTGGATTGAGGTGATATGGCATGATAGTTTGGAATAGCATTGCTCTGATGATTAGTGATGTTGGGTATTTTTACACATATCTGATGGGCATTTCTGTGTTTTCTTTTGATAAATGGCTATTGATGACTATTACCCATTTTAGTGTTTATTTGCTACTGAGTTCCTATTATATTTCGTATATTGCTCTCTTTTCAGATATATATTTTAGAAATATTTTCACTTATTCTGTAAGTTGTCTCTTTACTCCATTAAGTATTTCTTTTGTTGGGCAGAAGATTTAATTGAATATAATCTGATTTATCCTTTGTTTTGCTCTGTTTCTTGTGCTCTGGGGATCCTGCTGCCCAAATCCATGCATATCCCAATATCTTAAGTGCCCCCCCACATTTTCTTCAAGTAGTTTCATAATTTCAGGTCTTACATGTAAGTTCTTGATCTGTTGTGAGTTGGTTACCATATATGCTAAAAGAAAGTAGTCTAACATTACTCATTTTATAAGTAGATATCCTACTGACCCTATTGACAGCAGTATATATATTGAAGAAATTGACCTTATCCTTTCCCCAAAAGGGAAATATATTCTTAGTACCACTGACTGTAGATTAACTTGAAATGTTTCCAGTGAAAAATATGAGTTATTTATTTTCCTGCATGTAATATATCTTTTCTAAAACTTACATATTCTTCTTAAGCAGTTTGACTATATTATACTTTGAAATGTTTTTTTTTTTTGTTTGTTTGTCATGGCAGACATTTATATTTCTTTAAATCATGCACTGATAAATTTTATGATATTTGGAAAGTTTTCATCCATTGTCTTTCAGCCTTTTTGGTTCCATTTCATTAATTTCTATTGCTATACTGTATCTTTAGGTTCACTTGTCTTTCAAAAAAGTAAAAATGATACAGAATTTCAAAACAAGATTGTAGGAAATTAACAATGGCTATTATATTGCATATTGCTATCTTCAAAGCCGTTGTTTAGATTATCAGATATAGGCATCTAAGATTGATCAAACAATATGTGCACAGTCTGTTCCTTTCGATGAACTAATAGAAATTAGTAGTGCAATTATCTTAGCTGTCTTGTATATACATATATATATATATATATATATACCCTTTTATTTCTCCTTTTCTCTTTTCACTCATCCCAGTCATTCTTTCCTTTGAGCCGTTCCTTACCCTTTCACAGTATTTATTTACAATGCTAACACATGAATATCTGATTTATTTCACTTACGACTATGATCTCTAGTTGTACCCATTTAGCTACTAAAGCCTCAAGTTTGAATTAAGTATTGCATTTTGCAAATGTAAAAGTTCCATTTGGCTCTTTATGTATCTCCTATTTCTCTCTTATTATGTTTATTTTCACTCAAAAATGAAATTTTGTTTTTAACCAAGTCTATTACATTTAATATTTCTGGTCTTTTTTCCACTTGCTGTTTTAAGCCTTTATGGAAACATATAGATAGATAGATTGTATCATATATCTTCTGCATTTATGATAAGCATCTAATAAATAATTAGATATATAATTGTTTTATTACATATAATAAAATATGTATAAACTACAATATATTCTATGTTAGATATTATGAATTATAGTGAATAACGAGATTTTGCTGTTCCAAAAAATTGGCATTTATTTTAGAAGAATATTAAGTTACATATACTGTATAGTGCCTCAGTCTTTTCAAGAATTATTTTAGGGCTGGCCAGATAGCTCAGCACACTAAAGCACCTGCTTGGGCAGAACACAGAGGCCAGGATTCTATCCCCAGAGTGTAGTACTGGCCCTGCCCCCAGGGCACTCTGAGATGGCAATTGAGACTGGGCGGGGTGGCGTGCGTCTGTAATCTCAGCACTGGGGAGACTGAAAACAGGAGAACCACTATGAGTCCATATGTAGTGAGACCCTATAAACCCTTACTAAATACATTTTTTAAAAGAATTACTTTGTAGCTTTGTCACAACAACTTTATACTAGTCTTTGCTCTCTGAGAATTATTTAGCCCTATTAAAACATTAATGAGGCTTTGAACATTTCTATGGAATGCTCCAAGTGCTGAGTACAATCACTTCTCAAACAGGAATTTTATAACTTTGTGTTGTTTCCTATTTGTTTAGAGCAGTACAATATGTCCCAAACTGATCACTCTCTCTCGGTAAAAGCCCTTGGAGTTCCATGTACTTTTAAAATGCAGAATACTTATCTGGTCCACTCACCAATTACTCTATTAAATTTTAGGCAAACTTCATTTTCCAAAAATGTAAGTTAAAGAAAAATAAAGCTTCCATGACTGGGAAAAGCTACATTTTAAAGACTTTGTAACCACATGAAATAAAAATTAAAAAATTAAAATTACCATATAATAGTCTTCAGTGAGCTCTGTTGGTTAAACTATCTTTTAAAGGATTGTCCCAGCTTAGAATGCAAATGCTCTTCAGAATTTAGGATATAGGACCAATGACATAGCTCAGCAGACTAAGCGCCTACCTAGGTTAGGCAGGGACTGTGCTCCCCCCATCCTCGGGCATGCTGAGCTGGTCACCGAGTCTAGGCATGGTGGTGCATGCCTGTAATCCCAGTGCTGGAGAGGCTGAAAACAGAAGGATCACTACTAACACAAGGTGTGCAGTAAGACCCTGTACCAAGTACATGAAAAAAAAATTAGGATATACATGTAACAGTATATATCCTGTTATCATGTCCATTTCTAAACATAGTTCCTGACTTTCAGTTAAGAGTGTAGACAAAATAAGAATAAAAGAAAGAAAGAAAACTGATTCAGCACTGGACTAGGAAAAAACAATAATAGCTACAAAACATGCTTGTCTGGTGGAAGTGTCAGAGAAAACTGAGGAAAATGCACAGGAGACAAGGACAGGATAACCATAGTGCCTGTCCCATCTGGCTTTATGCACACATCTCTCTTTCTTCAAGTATTTCTCTGTATTTCACTTCCTTCTGGTCCTTTAGTGCTGGCATTTGAACATTATATTCTATGCCATACCTCTTTGTAACATTATGGTGTCCAAGTAAGTCTGTGCTGCACAGCCTAATTATTATTTTTCTTCCTTATGGTGACTCAAAAAATATTTAAAAATAAGAAGAGGTAGAAAACTAAGGATAATCTATCACATGTGTTGACTGGAGCCTGAATAACCTGTCCTTCACATTTCTTCACCTTGTTTCACAGACAAAGCTTTTCTCTCTTCAAGCCCCTCAAACACATCGCCTGATGAAGCAGGGCACAGGAGAGTCTGTGGAGGCTTTCCTCTCAGGACAGTTGTCATGGTAGCACAAGCTGAAGGTTCAATTCCTTTTTCATAGTGTACCTTTTCTCACTAGAAAAAAATGCATATTCGTTATTGACTATGAGAGAAAACACTTTTCTTCTATGTAGCATAATGTTCTATTTGAATAGAAACCATATACAATAAGACTTTCAAATATCATATTTAAAAATGATGTCTGGGAGGTGAAAAAATGTAACATAACAATGCCTGACAACCAGAACGAGAACATATTGGGGAAAACACTCAGGGAACAACATTCCCTAATTTGGTCATAATCATCTGTTTTGTATGAAGGTGTGTGAGCTCTGAAATCTGAAAACCCTCATTAAACTAAACAGGCTTTCTAAAAGGCTCAGAGGCTTGTAAACTCAGCTGGAGCTTATTACAAGATCAGTTCTGTGTTTCGCAGAGGCTTTGTGGTTGTGAGCACAAATATCTAAGATAAATGATTTCAAGCTCTCTCCAAGTTTGAGTCTAACAAAACTGGCCACTGTGAAAATATGACCAACAATCTCAGCACTGGTCCTAAGCTCTTTAATTCTACATGCCGCTGAAAAATTCTATGCTGCTGTGTGTATCCTCTGGCATTTCTGACCACAGAGCTCAATTTACTGTTACATTTCACTATAAATTCATGGTTGGCCAGACAATGTGCTCCAGAGTAGAATAAATACATGTTTTAATGAGTGTCTGAAATGCGACCTGGCCAACAAGAACGCTGAAGAACAAATGGTGCTTTTTCAGAGCAGAGGCCAATCACAAAGGGGGAGGAACAAGCAATACTAGAAACAAATTAATCCATGACTCAGTCAAGTGGAAAAAAGAGAAGACCGAAAGAGAGGCATGGCCCAATTAGGAAATAAAATACTCTGCTAGTTTGCTTCTGATCAAAAGTGAGCACCGCATGAAAGTCTTGAATGCAAATTATTCGAATTACTACAAAACACACTAGGAAATTGAATACTACAGTCTTTCCAATCAACACGATTTCCAAGTCATTTCCCAAGAACTTTTCCTATCTGAAATATTAGTGCCATGATGGGTTTCCCTCCAATGAGAATGAATTTTTATAAAGAATCTACAACTGACTAACTTAGTAAGCATATCCTCCATGTATCATTCTAGGAGTGGAGGAGGGACGTAGAACCACCGAATTACCAAGTTATTTGAGGCATGAGTGGCCAAAATATTGAGTGAAAAATTATTTCATTCCCCTCAGTGGAGTAGTTCTAGACTTTAGCTGGAAAGAGCTGGAAAGTGAGTGGCTGGAAATTGTTCCACAATCAGTTGATCTCAAGTCATCTGAATGCCGCGAGGACCGAGAGGACAACTATCATGTCACCTTGTATTATTAACTTCTGCCTAGGAAATTCCACTGTCTGCCTTTTAATTATGTTCATGATTTTAAAAATCCTCTAATAGCATAAATTTTAAGTGTATTAATGAAAAAGCAAGTGTTCCTTCAGTCAGCAGGATGATTATCATGTTAAAGCACCTCTATAGTGCTATGGAAGTCTAGCACTACAGCAAGAAAAAGTCGTGGCTATTTCAACCCACTAAAAGCACGAGTTTCACTAAAAACACAAGTGACAAAGTGTGAATAAAAGTTTAAAAAGAAAATGCAAGTAATCTACATCATTTGGGGATATATTTCTAAAGTTATTGGGTGATTGGACACCCTCTACAGGAAGCATAAGAGAGGAACTCCACAGAATGACAAGTAAATAAGTGATTGGTTGTTAAATGTAATCATAAGAAATAGGAAGCAGAAAAATAAATTTTAAACTATTATTTTTCCCTTTTTGTCCTGCCCCTTTAACCAACGGTACCTCTACTATCAGTCCTTCTCTCTTCAAAGATAGGTAGAAAATGAGTGGCATTCTGTTATACAATCACGATAATCTTCCTCAACGATAGAGCTATGCTACCTTTTCTAATGGCTGCTATTATAGATTCTGATTGGATTAAGGAGCTCTCAGAAAAATCTGATTTCTGAAGATTAAATTTTATTTTGTGAAATAAAATTATTTACTTTCATAAAAATATCTTTGAAAAAAAATCTTTGAAATCTTCAAAAACTTTCAGTTTCTGAATGACATAAAAAATTATTTAAAATGTTGGAATAAGAATATGTATTACATATTCGCCAAGCCACGCAAAACTGTTCACTGGAGCCGGTAGTAAACGCACGGCCCATTTTGATTTAGCATTTTCTAGCCGTTGGACATGAGTTCCAAGTGCAGCTCTCTCCGTCCACCACATCCCTGCCTTTCTCTTTCCGGCTCTCTCTCTCACACACTAGCGCCCACTATCAAATGATTGCTCTGAAAACGCAGCGCTTCCTTTGATAAAAAAGGCTGACATCAGGTGTCTATCAACTTCAGAAACCTTCAACACCCAATTTTAGCAGCACAGAAGTCACTCTCCTTGAACCTATTGCAAGAAAGCCTCCTTTCCTATTCAAAACAGGCATTTACTCTCATTAAATTAGAAGTAGCATTGTTTTAAACCTCATGCTTATCTATTATTTTAAATTTAAACCTTAATGCTATATTCTAATTGTAAAACTTAAGTAAATAATATAACTAGAACAAGAAGGAATATGGCTTCTATATGACAGGTCTGTTTAGAACCTCTTAAATTAAAGTTTCAATTATATGTGAAATGACAAATTTTAACTATCAGATTCTAAGATAGGTTAAAATGGAAAAATATGCTATATTTACTTAATATTCCAGGTATAAAACTAGACAATGAATTCATCATTCTTGGGCATATAAATATATTGATGTTTGCATCAGGTACTATTTTTTTTGTTTGTTTGTGGCAGAACCGGGGATTAAACTCAGGCCCTTGCTCTTGCCAGGGAAGTGTTTATTCCACTAAGCCATCTCCCTAGCCCAGCATCAAGTACTGTTAATGGAACCTAACACATCATACACTTATTTTTAAGGCTCTAGATAGCCTATGTGACTGAGTGTGATGCCTAACTTTTAGTTGAAACTTTTCTTCCATTTTAAATTCAATAATATCATCTATTAGGCCAATAATACTAGTAGTAAGAAATTACTTGATAAATCATTAACTCAAATGAACCAACTTCTGCATATAGACTTTCTGAGGGTAGTTTAAAACATTATTTTGTTGTGTATAATGTTTAAGTTTTAAAATGAATATTCATATCAAGCAATTACAGTGGGTAATAATGAGAACCTCACTATTGTTGGTGGAAATAACATTATGCCGCATTGTACCTTGGCAGATTACTGGTTGGTGACAGCTTAGAAGATAATAGTAATTAGGTGTATAGATGTATAATGAAAAATAATGGAAATTGAAAAAAACTTTACATTCCATCTTACTCTGAATAAACTAGAACGGCAGAATACACTTTATAAGGCTATATGTTTACCTCTTTAATTATTAAAATGATACATTAGATAAAACTAATACTATGGCAGAAGCTGAAAAAGGTTTAGCAGTAAGTTTAGAATCATAAGCTTTATAGGAAAAAATATCAACTCATAGCCTTCATGTTAGAGATGAGGGAGGGGCCAGCCAAATAGCTCAGTGGATTAAAGTGCCTGCAAGCAGGCACAGGGGCTGGAGGTTCACTCCCCAGGCCCTCCGTGCGGGCCCCGCCCCCAAGGCACACTGAGACGGCCATTGAGACTGGGTGTGGTGGCACGTGCCTGTAATCCCAGCACTTGGGAGGCTGTAAATAGGCGAATCACTAAGAGTCTGATCTAGTAGTGAGACCCTAAACCTTTCCTACAACAAAAAAAAGAGAGAGAGAGAGAGGAGGAAACTGGTGCCCAGAATACATCACAAATAGCTGGTGGCAATGCCAGGTGTCCCACAGGGCCAGTTGCCTAGTTTCCTTTGATCTTTATCTTTAATCTATTCCTCCAGTTTTCTTCTCAGAAAGGAAATATAGCAAGAGTGGCCAAATTTCCGGCAAACACTGATTGAGAATTGACATTCCTGAGGGCTTTTCTTTGCCAGAAAGGTCTGTACCCAGGTTATCAGGCTTTTACTTTTGAATAAAATGAAGATAAATGACTTACTGAAGTTTAAGCAGCTGTTCCTGCTAAGGTCATTAGGACAAGGAGCATGTGCTGTTGACCTGGACACCATCCACATTATTCTCATTTGTCCTGCATCCCTTTCCCATGGTGCAATGCTCATGATGAGAAGTGCATCTTTAGATATGACAAATTATTCTGGGTAAAAGATAAGTACTGAAAATATACCTAGTAAATATCAGACATTATAGAACCTGATAGTAAGTTAAAAGTAGAAAGTTTATGGAAAACTCTTACCTGGCCTTCATAAACTTAATTTTAATTTGATGGGAAGTTATACTTCATAAAACTAAAATACAAATGCCATCTATATTACACTAATATGCAGGACCTTAATTTATCACTGAGAATGAATCTGGTAGTCAGATATATACATCTTCCAAATAAAAAGGGAATATTTTATTTTCCAATTTCACTTTAGAAAATTTAATGGAGTTTTTTTTTTTAAGTATTACTCAACACTCAAGTGTTTCTTTTAATCTAATGGACTTATAATCTAGAAATATTAAATATTGTTCTAACACAATGCAATGATCATTTGAAGGAGAGACTATACCCTAGGTAAGAAGTACAAAAACAAAGATGGAGGGAGTTTGGAAGTAAAATATTTTTTTTTCCTTATCATAGTGTCTTAGTTACTCTTCTCTCGTTGCTGGGACAAATACCCGACACTCAAAATGAA
>NDGM011256775.1:0-15761 GCA_002564305.1 Octomys mimax
CCGCACCGCCGCGCATCCTGGGGGCTGGCCGGGCCGGAGATCCCCGGCGCCGCGCAGACACTGCGCGCCCGGCCCGGACACGAGGCGGGGAGGGAAGGGTGACGCCGCGTTCGGGACCGGCACTCGGGATCCGGGACAGGGGCGCCTCCTCCACCCCACCCATCACTGCCACCCGCTCTGCGGCACAAAAGGTTGCACCCGGAGCCGCAGTCCCCACGCAACCTACCAGTGGCTCAGCGCTCCACCGCCTCCTTCGGGCCCGGGGCGAGGACCCCAGACAAGGGCGGAGAGGCGCCGGGCTGCGGCGCCGAGATGCGGGCAGAGGCCGCCGACCAAGCCCGCGGGTACCCGCTCCTCTCCCACCGCGCGCGGCGCCAGCTACCGCCCGGCGTAGTCCCGCCTCCTCCGCCTCCTCCGCCTCCGCCCCGCCGTCCGCCTTCCCGCCGCCTCCCTAGCTGCAGAGGCGCAGCCCGTCAGCGCTGAGCCCGCCTCCCGCGCCCGGCTCCCGCCCCGAGAGGAAGGGCGGGCAGGCTGGCAGGCGGGAGGGCGGGTGGAGCACACGGCTGGGAAGCGGAGAAGTTGGCAGGGCCGAGGGGCTGCGGAGGACGGCGGGGAGGAGGGTAAACATCCCCACCACCACCACCAGCCCAGACCCTGGGCTGCGACTGCATAGCTCAATCCTGCAAGCCTGGCAGGCGCAGGCTCCCAGCTGAGCGGTGTGCTCCAGTGTGTATTTGCCAGTCTGTGCCTGAAGGCACTGAGCAGGCATAGAGAAGACTGGAGTCTGCCCAAGAATTTCAAACTGTGGAGTCAGTCTTACTAAATATACAGTGAAGGTGTGCGAGAGGTGAAGTTCACATTCGCATCTTGATTGGGTTAGCTAGTTTTGAATCTGCAGGCTTGAGCTTTTCCATTCTTGCAAGACCTTTTCTTTGATCTTTTGCAGTGTTGTAAGAAATTGCTTCTTTCATCAACACCACCCCCCTCCCATTTATATACATCTCTACCAACCTGATTGAGTGCTTGGATTAGCTGTTTACTGATACTAATTCAGATTTTACTATGTGAAGGGCCTTTCTGTATAATTTCCAAATTTAACTCTCAACAATTTGATCCATGTTTTCTAAGTGTGGAAAATGTAAGTAAGTCAAGGTCACATATCTAGTAATTAATTGGCAGAGGTTGGTGTAAATACACACAGAGAACCCTAGCGTTTATGAATGTAAATTTAGCAATCTCTAACAGTTCGTTGTTTTGTTTTGATTTTTAATACTGTATCTAAACATAAAAAGCACAAATGCGCTGTATAGCAACACAAATTTAAACAATTCTTGATTCACATTTGGTACGTCCTTGATAATACAAAGGTCAATAGATATAACCCACCCCCACCTCAACAGATGATTGCTCTCACTTGTCCACTCGAGAACCTTTTATTCCACTGTTTTTGCACTTGTAAGTGTGTAGGGGAGAGGAGTGGGAAAAGGAAGTTTTCTTGAATATTTTCCAAGCAATTTTGAACATAGTTACATTTTTTTCCAATATAGATATTCGTATAACTTATGAAATAAGGAACCTACATATCTTGAATAAGTGAATGGGCTTTTCCCTTCCTTGGGTCTTTTTGTTTTTATCAGTACTTTGGGATAGCACAGTTATTTCAGATTTGGATCTGTCTGACACAGTAGTGTATTGTTCCGATGATCCTTCTCACGAGGCCACCTGGAAACCATTGTATATTTTATTTTCAGAAACTGAATATCATTTTGTCCTTCTGAAACTTTACAATCTTTTAGAAGAATGCCTTGTGCTTGCCCTTTGTTCTGGAAGTTTGGCAGTGATCTTCGGCCAAAAGCAATAAAGTCCTGACTTGCCACTTGGTTCATGGAGCTCAAGGCTGTCCTCTGGAGAAACTTGTTTGCAAATGGGCTCCTCTTCCAGGAGGTGCTGCGTGCTTCCCCCTCCCAACTCTTCACCCAATCAAAGCATGAGTCCATTCTTGAGCGTCCTGAAGAAGACCCAATATACCACTCCACCAAGCGGTAATGGCTGCTAAGAGCTTTACGTGTGGCCCAGTCAGGGAGCATGTATGCCACCTAAAGGCTCAGACTGGGTACTGTCTTAATCATACCGGGTGTGGGCTGCAAGCTCTGTGGGTGCAGGGGATTTGAGAGGTGGAAATAGTGTCAAAGTCCTTCCCAGAGTGTTTTTGTGTTCTGTGACAATCTATTTTCACTGTATAAAAAAAATGACACACTTTAAAAGAATTAGTCACAAAGGTAGGATTGAACTTGTGAGCTGAAAGGCCTTCTGAACCTGGGAATTCTGATCTTGCATATCAAATGCGTCTTATGTGGTTTTATCTTTGTCTCCATATATCCTTTCCAAAAAAAAAAAATCACTTTACAATGTTAGTGGTCTAGGAAGGATTGTATATTGACGTAAATATTGTCGCCTACATATTGACATATGTTCATTAATGACAATATGTCATTAATGACAATATTGTTCTTGAGAGAACAAGATAGGTGAACTTGATAACCTGATACTGCAAAACAGAGACTGCCAAGGTAGGTGTGAACAAACACTTCGTTGCCTCTTCTAAGAAACCACCTTATTTCACCGTCTAACCAGACAAATAGAGACTGTTTAAGACATACACAAATGGAGCACTGAATGCAGAGAATTGGTAACACAGAGGTTTAAAAAAAAACCTCAGAAGTTAAATAGGACATAGTGAGGTAACCCAGAAAGCTGCCACCTCACTTCCCATCTGGGAAATAAGTGAGGTGGGAAGGCAGGTTGCAGGGTGCCAGAGCCAGGGGCCAGGAGGCAGGGCCACAAGGTAGACACAGCCACTGCCAAAGCATCTGGGGAACGCAGGGTGAGTACCACATGTTCTCCTCCTCTCCTCCCCACTAGCCGTCTGCCAGTGTGCACCATTGGCCAACCCTCGCGCTGCTGCTCAGAAAACCCGGGAAGGAAGGTGCAAAGGTCAGTGGGTCCTGGAGACACAGAGAGGAGCCTTCAATTATGACTGTGCTCAGAGCCAGAAAATCATTGCCTTTCACTTTTGAAGTATCTTTCCTAAGGTTTGGCCCCATTCTTTGAGTTGGGTCAAAGTTCCAAGAGTCTATGCTATATTCCCTTCCGTGAAGGACTGTGGTGATAGGGAGCAGAGAAGTCCTGGGGTATTTATTTATTTATTTAGTACAGGTCTCATTATGCAGCTCAGACTTGTAGTGATCCTCCTGTCTCAGTCTTCACCCTGCCTGGTTTTGTTGGCAGGCACACGCAGTACCAGGGATCAAACCCAGGTTCTTGTGCTTGCCAGGCAGGTGCTAAGACAACTAAGCAATCTCTCCAGCTAGTCCTGGGTTTCTAGTCATCTGTCCATCAGAGATTTCCTTTGTGCTTTCCCAGAGCTGCCACCTGTGACTACATGCTGTAGCTCACCACCTATCTGTTAATGAGATGGCCCTACCATACTGATTTGGATGCTACTTTTAGTTCTTTCCTGTTCCAACTCTGCTATTTGAGTCTGGAGAAAATCCAGTGTCTGGAACATCCTGCTAAGCCTCACCCATCCTCAGCAGTTCATATTTACAGTCTCCCTGCACAGGCTCGGCTCTTCTTTCCTGATAAGAGGGCAGTTCTTCTTAGAGCTAGTCTTCTTCTTCCTTTTTTTTTTTTCCAGCAAAAATCTTCTTTGGGCAGCTCTCTGCCTCCATTCTGGAGGTAGAGTTTTGTCAATAAGGAAAAAAAATCTCCTTTATTCCCTGCTGTGTATTTCTCTTGAGGCTACAAAAGGAGTGCAAAATGAAAATAAAAATTATAAATTAATGTCTCAGAATATTATCCAGGCATAGAGGGAAGAGACAGTGAGTAGGTTGAGTCAGAATGAGGAGGAGGAGGTGGAGGCGGAAGATGGAGGGAGCTCACTTTGTCGTATGATGGATTTTTGTGGCTGCACTATGTCCATGTGGAGGTGTTAACCAGAATGTTGAAAATATTAAGTGGGGGGCTCAGGAAGGAGGCCCGGGGCACCCTTCAGCTGCCACTAGAACATGTATAATTCCACACTTACATCCCACTTATTCACCACTCTGCCTGTCCATAACCATCCCCTAATCATACAGCATTCTTCACTCCTGACTTGCAACCCAACTCATCCCTACCCATTCCTCAGTCTCAGGAGGTGTTGCTCCTCCTGGGCAGAGTGTCCTGGTTTCTGTCCAATGTCTATCCCTTCAATGCCCCAACACTTCTCATGAGGTGTTAGAACAGGCTATATCCCCACTAGACTGCATGTTCCCTGAAGGCATGGAGCATGTCTAACTTCCAGAGTATGCATCATACTACAGGTATGGCCTCTTTGGTGTGTCTTTACCTTGTACTTTGTTCTTCCCAAGGGAAGAGAAAATGTCATTGCATGGAAATATCAGGACAGATGTCTTCCCCCAACAATCGTGTTCCATAGTCTTCAGGAGCCCTTATAATTTTGACTTATTGTGTGTCATACTGTGCACTAGGTGCTGCGAATACAAAGATGGAAGACACAACCCTGCCCTCAAGGAATTTAAGGTCAAGCAAAGAAGGCAGACAAGTAATTATGAACTATAGCTTGTCATCATAATATTCCATTATTCTTTCTGTGATTTTCTACAAATGTTTCATATGGCAAAAGAGGCTTGATACTCTAAGTAATTCACTTAGAAACCTGAAAAATTTAACCCCGTAAGTTGGCTAATTTCCCTTCAAGAGGCCTGAGAACATACTGTCATGACCAAGTCCCAATGTTTCTACTGTAGAACTAAGTGAAATCCACAGAAAGTCTCCAACACTGGTTGTTCCTAATCAAGACATGCCAAGACCCCGTCCCAAAAAGTTCCCAAATGTCTTCAGGGAGAACATGTCTGAATATGTTGAGTCGCTTTTCGTGTCATTTATAGTTCTGTTACAGATTTACTCTGCATGCCGTGAATCAAATGAAGTTGGAAACCACGTTTGTGTGGCAGCACCTCTACTCCCAAATTTCTCCTCTAAATCATATATACACACCATCATATACAGATATCAAGTCAGGCATTTAAAAAAAAAAAATGGTCAGGCACTAAGTAAGTATGGGCATTAATTCCGTCTAGGAGCCAAACCAGAACTATTTAAAGAATCAAAGATTTAAATACTCCCAGAAGCCTAAAATGGAGCTCAGTGGTGTCAGGCTCAGTGAGGGTGAGTTCTATGACTTCCACTTTTTTGTTGCAAAGAAACACAATGTAGTACTTTCAGTGGACCCCAAGAGGGACTTTGTGCACAATTCAGTAACTGTATGTTATCTTCTGTCCAACCTTTACTGAAATCACTAAAACAGAAAATAGGTCCAAGATTATTTGTTGCAATTTTATTGTAATCACAACGACCTAAAAGTACATTAGTAAGAAACTGGTTGGACAAATAGTGATACATCTACACAATGAAATACTGTTCAAATATAAAGAAAGATGAAATGTTCTGCAACTGGAAATGAGAATGAAAAATCCCTATATGAACTCATATAAAATCATTCCAAAAATATAATTAAAAAAATGAATGTCTTTTGTACCATATTATTGTGAAAACCTGTAATTAAAAAGTTTACTCTGTCAAAGTTAAGATACTTCTCTTTCTGGGAAGATCGAGTAGATATGCTATTCCCTATTCCTCCTAGAAGAGACAAATCCTAAACTTGGACACTACATAAAAAACAAATAGTAGATCAGGAAGCTGGTCCTCACCAGGAGACACATGGCTGCTTGTGTTCTGTATGCCAAGATAACCCAATCACCTGTCATCATAGCCACATTCCTGCTGCTGTTTCTGACCAGAGTTGCTGTACTCGGTGAACAAAAGGGTACCTGGATCTCCAGCTCTCCTGCCTATTATCATGCCTTAGAAGCAAAAGAGAACACTTCCTGCTCCTGAGAAAGTCTGCACAGCTCAGGAAGATGAGGCTACCAAGAAGGAAATGTTATGCTCTTCCTCTTCCCTTCCACTGGGGTCTACTTCTCACGCAGATTCTCTTTCTCAGTCACAAAGCCCTCCAAAGGGATCTAGAGGAGCAGTTTCTACAGCTACCGGTACGTCCAACCCAAAGATCAAGTGAAGGAACCAAATGCAATAGTAAGAAAAATCACTGTCCTGCTTAGGTTCAACCTTCCACCGCGCAGTCTCCTAGAGATGTGCTAAGCAAACTGGTGAACTTCATCCCTAAAATGTGCAAGAAGAAAAAGCCTATTATGAAAACAGCTATATGCACTAAATTAAAGTCAAAATGGGTTAAAGATCTAAACATTAAACCAGAAACACTAAATCTCCTGGAAAAGAAAGTAGGAGGAACTCTTGAAGACATGGGGGAAGGCAAGCAGTTCATGAACAAAAATCAAACTGCACAGGAAATACTTCAAAAAATCAACAATTGGGACCTCCTCTTAGAAAGTTTCTGCATGTCAAAAGAAATCACCAACAGAGTGAAAAGACAATGCACAAATTTGGAAAAAAAAAAATCTTCACCAATAATCACTCAGACAAAGGTCTATCTAGAATATATAAGAACTAAAAAATGTTAGGGCCCCAAAATTCAAAAAGCCAATTCATAAATGGGCATCTGAGATAAATGCACACTTCTCAGAGGAAGAAATACAAGAGACAAATAAATACATGAAAAAGTGCTCCACATCACTGGCCATTTAAGAAATGCAAATTAAAACAATATTGAAATACCATCTTACTCCAGAATGAATGGCTATCATAAAGAAATCAACTAATAATAAATGCTGGAGATGCTGTGGGGAAAAACGAACCCTTCTCCACTGCTGGTGGGAATATAGACTAGGACAATCACTATGGAAATCAGTGTGGAGACTCCTCAAAAAAATAGGACTGGAAATCCCATTCAATCCAGCTATTCCCCTACTGGGAACTGAAAACATCGTACCACAATGATGTATGTACACCCATGTTTATAGCAGCACAATTTGTCATAGCCAAATCTTGAAAGCAACCAAAATGTCCATCGCCCAAGGAATGGATGAAAAGAATGTGGCATTTTTATATAATGGAGTATTACTCAGCTATAAAGACAAACTAGAAGCCTTCATAGGTTAGTAAACGCAACTACAAGCTATAATCATAAGCAAAATAAACCAGTCCCACATGTGTAAATATTGTATTGTCTCCCTAGTGTAAGAACCCAAAAGAAGAAATAAAACCTGACACTATAACAGACACAGTAAACAGAAAGAAATGGAACTTAAGAATTAAACAATGAAGAGGAGAGAAAAGAGCAAAGATAAGAAAAAGGGTAGGAGAAAAAAGTGCAAGTATTTACACAGGATGGCTGGGGTGATTGTACTGAAAATCTCCATCAGTCTTTTGAAAATAGTAGTGAATATGCAGAATTTTCACCTTGACTAACTCTGTGTGCTGATATCTGTGATCTAAGCAACTACCTCAAGGACAGCAATGTGTAATACAAAAACAATGCTTGAATACCTGACATCTTGGTCTTCTAAATGTGTAAGATTTCTAATGTCATATCAATTATTACTGTACTCTCTTTAAAACAAACTTTTAGAAAAAGTTAAAAAATTAAAAGAATAGACAGAAACAGAAATTTAAGGTATCTTGAAAGCAAGTGGTAATATCCAACCATATGTCCAATCTTACATAACTGTATCTGCTAATCTGAGCAACAGATTTGACAATAAAATAGATAATACATCAACCATTGTTAATAAGCTATCCTTGGTTTGAAAATTTAACATATATACTGTTGTTGCCTTGCTTGTTTCTTTGTTTCTCATTTTTGTTCTTGCTTTGCTTTTACTTTTAAAATAAAATTAAATTTAAAAAAAGAAAACATCTACTTTGAAAATTATCAAAGGAAAAGAGAAAGAACACCACCTAGAACTTCTGGGAAGGGCTTCTATCAATATAGAAGTGGCTTTTGGCATGGAATTTTAAAAAATGTGGATGACATCAAACACTGTTATACCCTTGTCAACAAAATGAATCTCCCCTACAATAGGATGCAGAGTCATAACAGGGGATTGCCCAAGACCTGTCTCCTGATGAACCTTTCAGGAGTGACCTTCATGAAGGGCAACTCTGTCAATGAGGAGAACATCAGTTTGGAATTCCTGCAGAAGATGAAAATATATGCTGAAAAGAGACACTTCCTTTGTAGGGAACCCAGGAAGCTCATCACAAAGGATCTAGCGAAGTTCAAATACCTGGTGTTCCACCAAGTGCCTAGCTGTGATGCCCCTCTGAATTCCTGGGGGCCCAAGTCCCCCTGCTGAGGCCAGCAAGATGAAGTTCCTGGGGGTTGGGGCCAAGATCAATGATACCATCTGCAGTGCCTTCTAGTCCAGGTCTGAAGAGGCTCTGAGAGGTGAAGAAGAAAAAGCTGATGCCATAATTTCACTCGGTGATGGCACTGAGGACCCAGAGAAGGCACCTTCCATTCTAGAGGTTCCAATTCTTCCCACAATTATTGAAGTGGATGAAGAAGAAGATTATGCAACTTGTAATTGAAGAAGGCAGACGAGGTTCCCAGCAGGGAAGCTTGGCAGTGTATGCAGGGAACAGAGCACAGCATTAGTTTGTGGTCCTATTTCACATGAGCAGTTTGGAGCCTCGTCTGTATATATAATTTTTTGAATTGTTAACATTATAAATTAAGCCCATGAAAGATCTCATTCACACTTGTTCGGCAGGCTTTAAGTTTTGTTGTTTTTGTAAACGCATGATGAAAACCCACATTATTATTACTGATACCTTGAAGAGAACAATTGGAATAAATATTTCCTTTAGAATGTGAAGAATAGCAGAACAGTACATGGAATAGAGCATTAGGAAATGTTCTTAGGTGGTTAATATTTGGCTTTGTAATCTATTTTCTCTATATAAAATTAAAAATGAGCTACTGTGTTATAAATAAAAACAAATATAAAACTGAGAAGGCAAAGAAAGGAAAATAAGTCAATAAGCATACTGCATTAGTATCCCCCAAAATGTCACTGGTGCAAATTCCTTGGATTGTCTTTCTACTTCACACATTACAGTAGTGATGTCAGTGAAAACAGAGACTTGAAAATAGCCAAAGAGTATGGACAGTAAAGAGGAAAAGTATCCCCCAGGCCCAGATTCCACTCTCTCTAGCTGAAGGACAAGGAAAGAGGTCAGAACAGCCAGATAGAAACTTTTAGACAATAACCACTTTATTCCAAAAAAACACCAAAACAATGATTGATTGATTGATTGATTGATTGATTGACTGACTGACTGATTGACTTGTTTTAAAAACCACGGCCCACACATGTATCAGTAGTGGCCAACTGGTGAGCCTGGACTTTCATCCTTGCCAGCCTGTAGACTGTAACACATACAACCTTGGTGATAATCAGAGATTCAGTGAGAAGCAGCAAATTTCCTGGGACAATGTTCATGGAAGCCACGTGAGAAGCTGCATTTCCACTGCATCAGGTAGTAGCAGGCATTCATACCACTCCTCTATAGGGCGGCATCAAATGAGGCCCAGTAGTTTTAGTGGAAACCTCTTGAGAGCAGTGACAGAGCACTCCTATGCTGAACATCAAGGCAGAGATGGTAGAGAACTGGAAAGATCCTGTCCACCACATTCCCAGCAGCAGTGAGGAGTCTGTTCAATGTAGTGCCCACAGAGACTGAGTAACATGAACATTTATTGCCACTTGCATTTTTCCTTTCTCTGCCAGAGTGGTTCCTACAGAAGTCAGCAAGATCAGAAGCTTAACTAAGATCCAGAGTCTCACAGTATAATATGCAAGAGCTCCAGGTTTAAAACAACTTAGCGTCCAAAATCCAAATAGTCTCTCTTGAACAGAAGACAATCAGTACATGTGATATCAACATTGAGATTGTACAGATGTCAGAATTATCTCACAAGGACTTTAAGGTCATCATCATAAAAATAACAAGAATTTATAACTATGCTAGAAATAGTGGGGCAACATGGTAAGACGATGTCCTCATCCTTATCTACCTCCTCAAAAAAAAAGTGAGGAAAAAGATTCAATGAAGAAATGAAAATAGAAAACAGAAGGCTAAAATAATTGGTAAAAACTAAAGGAAATTTTGGAACTGAAAATATAATACTGAACTAAAAAACTCAACAGTTGGGCTCAACAACATAATGGAGATGACAAAATATAATTAGGGAATCAGAACATAAATCAGTAGAAATTACATAATGTAATCAAAAGAAAAACACTGAAATATAAACATATGTACATGTATGTATGCATGCATAAATACATATGCATGTATATGTATGCATGTGTGCATAAGTACATATACATGTACATGTATGCATGCATGCATAAATACATATACATTCACTGAAGTCTTAAGGGCTCCAAAGACTATGAAAAAATGATGTAAGTTTCATGATATCAGTCTTGGCAGGAGATGACAAAGGGAATAGTATTGAAAAAGTCCTTCAAATAATGGCTGAATTCTCCCCTCAATTTGGTAAAATACATAAACCTACAGAGTCAAAAACTGAGAAATCCCAAAGATGAAAGACCTACGGAAATACCAGAAAAGATTGGACTCAAACTTAGGAAGACAAGAGATGAAGAAACCTTAAAAGCAGAAGGAGAGGAATGATAGCTCATTTGTAACAGAAAAACAACTCAGGTGACAGCAGATATTTTATCAGAAGCCACAATAGTAGTGCATTTCTCAAGTGCTGAAAGGAAAGAACTATTATCTTAGACTCCTATATCTAGCTAAAATATATTTCAAGACTGAAGGAAAAATGAAGACATTTACAGGTAAAAAAAAAAAAAAAAAAAAAATTAAAAGAATAGTCCATCAACAAAAGCACCCTAAACAAAAGATTAGAGGAAGTTTAAACCAAAAGAAAACAAAAGAAAGAACTTGGTACCCTGGGAAGGAAGATAGGACACAACAAGCAAAAATATGGGTATCCAATAGATCTTCCTTTCCCTCTCGAGTTTTCTAAATTCTCTTTGACAGAGGAAATAAATATTGTAATGTTGATGTGATTCTAATGCATATAGAGGATATATTCAAGACAACTCTAAATGGAAGAAAGTAAAGAGTAAAATTTCTACGTTTCACTTTAACTGATTAAATCAAGACAGCAGTACACAATGAAATGCATATGCATAGTATAGTACCTACATGAACCACTTAAAAATCACCACAATGAAATGCACTCGGAAGAGTATAGATTAAGCAAAATAGAAGGCTAAAATATAGTCAAGTTATACACACAAAAAAAAGGAAAAAGAAAAGTAAAGCAATCATTGAAGAAAATAAGCAGGAAAAAAAGTAAAATGAGGTATTTAAACACTAACACAATTATCATAATCACATTTGGCTGGTGCCACAGCTCAGTGGTAAGTTACTTATCTAGCATACATGAGAGCCTGTGCTCAATCTCTAGAACCACATTAATAATAGCTATTATTGTTATATTGCATTTAAATTATTAAATAATTAAAAGTGAGTTTATGCTGCCTACAAGAAAATACTTTCATATATGATGATATAGATAAAGGCAGGTTGAAAATTGAAGGATGGAAAAAAAAATCAAATATTGTTGGAAACAAAGAAAAAATAACTATATCAGTATCAGATATCAGAGCAAAGAATATTACCTGAGACAAATGATATTACATACAGATAAAAGAGTCAGCCTCTAGAAAGCCAGTGTACATGCACTAAATAGTAGAGCTGTGAAATATATACTATAAAGACTGTTAGATTCGAGAAATGGGAAATAGAAAATTATAGTTGAATAATTAAAAACTCCTCTATGAACAATTCATAGATCAACTAGACAATAAACCAGCAAAAATCAACAATATCATGAAATCAATCTAGTTGACAGCTGTGAAACAGTACAGAAGAATGGAACAGTGTGCAATCTTTGCAAGTGTCTAGGAAACATGGTGATATATATCTTAGCTCACAGAAAGCCTTCACCAAATATATAATAATTTAACTTATGCAGGATGTTTATCAACTACAGTAGACTCAAGCTACAAATTAGTAACAGAATGACAAGAGAAAAGTATCCAAATACATAGAAACAAAATGAAAACTTTCTAAGTAACACATGAGTCAAAGAGAATGTTTTAAGAGAAATTTAAAGTTTCATTAACTGAATAAAAGTGAAAATGAAATACAGCAAATATGTTTGATAGATGTAAAGCAGTGCTGATAGGGAAATTTGTAGAGTAAATGCACAATTAGAATAAAGAAAATCCCGGATTTATAATCTCCATTCCTGTTTTAAAAATGTGGGGGGAAAAATAAGAAATAAATTCCAGTCAAGCAGAAATGAAGGACATAATAAAAACTATGAGCAGAAGTCATGAAATTGAAATAGAGAAACAACAGAGAAAATGAATAAAACATAAAGATTGCTCTCAGAAAAGATCAATAAATTTTCAAACCTATATCAAGACTAAGAAAAAGAAACAAATAAGAAATATTGAGAATATATTAGAAACTATGAGGCAAGGAAAACTCTCCCATGCATTTAAAGAATTACCAAAAATTCTGAAAATCTCTTTCAAAGAAAATAAATTGTAGAAACACTTCCCCAACTCATTTTAACCAGGGTGGTATTTTTGTTTGTTTGTTTGTTTGTTTGTTTTCTTTGCAGTACCAGTGATTGAACTTGGGACCTTGCGTGTGTGAGGCAGGAGCTTATGCTGCTGAGCTAAATCTCCAGGCCCCCCTGGACTCACTTTCTAAAGCTAGTATTAATCTGGTATCACAGCCAAAAAGACACAGTATAAAAGATATCTACAGATGAGTATTTGTCATGTATAGAGGGGTAAGACTCTGAAAATTTTAGCAAACAATTTAGCAATACACAAAAAAGAATATAAATAGGAATTAATATCCCAAAAGAAGTGAAGCCTTCATGCAGTGAAAATTACAGTACTCTGAGAAAAAGGATGAAAGAGGATTTCAGAAAATGGAAAGATACTCCTTGTTCTTGGATAGGAAGAACCAACATTGTGAAAATAGTCATACTCACAAAATTATTATTCAAATTCATTGTAATCCCAATTAAAATGTCATTAATATATGTAACATATCTACAGGAAACATTCCTAACATTCATCTGGAACCTGAAGAGACCTAGAATAACAAAAGCAATCCTGGAAAACAAAGGAAAGGCAGGAGACATCATAATCCCTGACTTGCCAGAGAGATAGCTCAACAGCATATTCACCTGCCTGGCAAATGCGAAGTCCTGAGTTGAATCCCTGGTACAAAAAAAAAAAAAATCCCTGACTTGAAATTATACTATAAAGCTACTGTGATAAATCAACATAAGACCAGTAAAAAAAAGAAAAAAGAAAAAACGAAAGAAAAAAGAAAAACAAAGAAAGAAATAAAAAAAAAACCTGAGGAGCTGTGGGTCAGATTAGAAGACGAAGACACAACTACAAACACACTCAGCCACCTTATCTTTGACAAAAGGGTCGAATATGTTCACTGGAAGAAAGATAGCCTCTATAATGAATGGCGCTGGAAAAAACTGGCTTTCCACATGCTGACAGCTAAAACTAGACCCAGGCTAATCATCATGCACAAAGCTACAATCAAAATGGATCAAAGATTTAAATATTAAAACAAAAACACTAAATCTTCTGGAGGAAAACTGTAGGTATAAATCTTAAAAACATAGGAGTAGGTAGAGAGCTCATGGACAAAAGCCAAACGGTACAGAAATACTTCAAAGAATCAGCAATTGAGATCGCTTCATTTTGAAAAATTTCTGCACATCAAAAGAAATCACCAACAGAGTAAAAAGAAAACTCATGAATTGGGGAAAAAATCATAGTCAAGTGTCCCTTGTACAAAGGATTTCTATTGAGAAGATATAATGAGTTTTTAAAAAATCAGGGCTCTAAAATTCAAAGATCCAACCCAAAAATGGGCATCTGGAATGAATATGCACATTTCAGATGAAGAAATACAAATGGAAAATAAATACATAAAAAAATGTTCAACATCATTGGTCATTCAAGAAATGCAAATTAAAACAACACCAAGATTCTATCTCACCCCAGAAAGAATGGCTCTCATCAAGATGTCAACCAATATCTAATGCTAGCAGTGCTGTGGGGAAAATTAATGCTCCTTCATTGTTGATGGATATGTAGACTGGAATAACCACTGTAGAAATAAATGGCTCAAAAAGCCATGATTGGAAGTCCCACTCAACTTAAATATTCCGCTCCTGTGTATTTTTCCAAATGAACTGAAAACATCCCCCCACAGCATATGTGTGCACTGATATTTATTGCAGTGCAATTTGTCATAGCTGAGTCTGGGAAACAACCCAAATACCCATCAACTGAGGAATGGATAAAAAAGATGTGGTATTTTTACACAATGGAGTATCATTCAGCTATAAAAAGATAAATTTAAGGTTTTTATAGGTAAATGGATACAACTAGAGACCATGCTCAGAAGTGAAATCAGACCCACATGAGTAAACATCATACTGTCTCACTAGTGTGAGAACCTGAAAGAGTAAGTGAAATCTGAAAGGAACAATAGATACTGTGAAAGAGAAAGAATCTGTTCAAAGAGAAGGAACAACTGGGATAAGGAAAAGGATGGGGTAAAGAGATATATTTACACATGTATGCAGGGAGGCTTGGATAATTATACTGCTGATTTCTGCTGGTCTACAGAGGGGAAAAGTTGCTTAACTTTCTCCCTTGTCATTTTTAATTTCTTATAAATAGTTTTCTTTGTTTAACCAAGTTTTCATGCTTATATCTGATAATCTGAGCAGCTAATTTGAAGACAAAATTATACAATACAACAACCATTATTGAATTCCTATTGTTTTGTTTAGTGAAATTCCCTAGTGTTTCTAATGTATTATTTTCTTTTTCCCTATTTTGTATTCTCTTTGGATGACAAAATGTTTGAAAAAGAAATATGTACTATGATCTTTCATTCCATGAATGCAAAGCAAGTTCATTATGCAAAAATCAATCTTTATAATCCATTTTTAAAGTATAATAAAGCAAAAAAATCACATGCTCTAATCAATAATGTAGGGAATAATTTAACAAAGTTTAACATTCATTTGTAACTTTAAAGCTGTCAGAAAAATAATAAGCTTCTCCATTTGATGAGAATTTCCAAAAACAGCTGTAACAAACACAGTATTGATGATAGCAAAATTAAGAGAAAGCCAATACTTCTTCTTAGCATAGCACTGGAAAGTCTATCCAGTACATTAGAACAAGAAAATGAAATAAAGGTGTGAAGAGATGAATGGATAAATAAATGTGGTATTTATACATACTGGAGTATAGCCCTGCCATAAAGAATCATGAACTTGGGTCATTTGTAGGAAAATAGAGGCTATAAGATTAAGTGAAATAAATCAGATATACAGATTTAAATATCACAGTGTGTCTCGGTATGTGAAACCCAAAGTATAAATAAAGAGAAAAATGAAAGTTATGTAATAGCAAGTAGGAGGTAGGAGAGGCGAGGGGAGGAAGACAGGATGACAAAAAGGAGCTATATGTGCGTGCTATGTGTGTGTGCCAACTCCATACAAGGAATCTGAATGCTGTGTACTACACCCATACATGAGAGAAGAGAAAGGAGAGAGAGAGAGAGAGAGAGAGAGAGAGAGAGAGAGAGAGAGAGAGAGAGAG
>NDGM011256776.1:4634-23140 GCA_002564305.1 Octomys mimax
TCAGGCCCTTGTGCTTGCCAGGGAAGCACTTATTCCACTGAGCCATCTCCCCGGCCCCTTGGCATTGTTTTTTATACAGCATCATTTGGTCACTGCTGACTGACAGCTTTCAAGGATAAGAGGGAAGGAGCTACCTGACCAGCTGGGTGTAGGCTTTTCCAAGCAGAGAGGAGAACAAGTACAGAGATCCATGTTCAGGAGTCATTGTGACATGCTCAAGAGACAGCAAGAGACCTGGGCAGCTGGGATGGAGAGACCAAGAAGGAGGGTGGCAGAGGCAAGGCCAGTGGGCGTGGATAGTTGGATTGATTCTTTAGAGGCTGACTGGGCAAAGACTTCATAATTCAAACTAGGGCACAGTTTTTCATTGAAATAAAACTTATACATAATAAAATGAATTCTTCTAATTAGTCATGTAACCAAACCATACCAAGACAGAATAGTTCTAGCACCACCAAAACTCCCCTTGCAGCCCTTGGTAGTGAGCCCCGCACTCCTAGAACACGTCAATCAGCTCTTGGCCCCTACAGTTTGCCTCTAATAAGAATCAGGGAACATAAGCACAAACTCCTCCCACTTGGCACATGCTCTCAAGAATGACCTGATGTTACCGCATCATCAGTAGTTTTTTCCTTTTTGGTGCTGAGCAATATTTCATTGCATGGATGTACCACGTTCATGACCCACTCTTCAAGAAAGGGACGCTGAGCTCCTCCAACAGGAGCTACTATGACAAAAGCCACAGTCAGCATTCACATATAGGGAACCAGGACAACCGTGCCTTTCATTTCTTTTTCAAGAGAATAAAAATATTTTTTAAAAAAAACATTAGAAACAATACAGAATTTCAAAAACCAAGATGATAGGAATTCAACAATATTTCACATTATTGTCTTGAAAGTAGTTGTTCAGACTACCAGATATAAAGCATGCAAAATTGGTTTAAAAACAAGGGCTGGCCAGACAGCTCAGCAGACTAAAGTGCCTGCTTAGGCAGGCACAGCAACCAGGGTTCAACTCTCAGCATGCCATGCCAGTCCTGCCCCCGGGGTATGCTGAGACAGTGACTGAGACTGGGTGTGTTGGCGCACGCCTGTAATCCCAGCACTTGGGAGGCTGAAAACAGGAGGATCACTGTGAGTCCGATCTATGTAGGGACACCTTATAGACCTGATAATAAAATTTACAAAATGTCAAAAACAGTTAAGCATTAACTCCCCCTTTCAATAAACCAACAGAAATCAGAAGTACAATTATCTTAGCCATCTCGTGTGTGTGTGTGTGTGTGTGTGTGTGTGTGTGTTTCCCTTCCATCTTTCTTTCTTTTCTCCTTTCCTTCATCCCAGTTATTTCCTTTTGAGCAGTGGCCTTCCATTTTACAAAATCTATTGTATCTTTCAGATTTCATTTACTCTTTCAGGTTCTTACACTAGTGAGACAGTACAATGTTCACACAATTGAGTCTCGTTTATTTCACTTAGAACTATGCTCTCTAGTTGCATCCATTTACCTATAAAAGCCTTGAGTTTATCTTTCTTTATACCTCAGTAATACTGCACTACATAAAAATACCACTTAAAAGAGCGTCATTCTCCCAGGACAAGGATAAGTGGGGACCGCTGCACTCAGAACAGAAGGTCTGTTCACCAAGATGGGGGCCAAGGCAGGAACTCTAACTGCCCCTCCACAGGACTGTAAGTTGAGAGAAGATGCTGAGCACAGCTCGGCATGGGCATCTGTGGCTGCCCTGGAGCACTGAGCTGTGGGGCCCTGGCGTGAGCAGGAAGATCATCCCTCTGGAAGCATCTGGGGACAGCAGTGGTTCAGACCATGGGTGGCCATGGGTCAGTGAGGGGAGCTGGGTTCCAGATATGTCTGACAGAATTGTTGCTGGACTAATCAGATCGTGGAGAGAAAACATCAGAGAAGATGTGGAGCATCTTAACCTCAGCCATGTGGACAGTGCGACTGGCCATTCCCCAGAGAGGAAAACTACACAAAGCTTTGGCTTGTGGCCACCCGAGGGAAGAGCTAGGAGGATGATCTGCTCCCCATCCTTACGCCCTCTGCCTCCCACCAAATAAAACAAATGACCTGCTGCTAACGGGGAGCCCTAACAGGATCCCACAATATGTATATGTCCATCCTGGAAGGCCCTGCCAAGGGCCTGGAGGGAAGCTGGACCTTCCTGGGAGGCAGTGCAAGCCTCGGGCCAGCAGAGGGACAGAAGCACCAGGGACATAGTGAGCAACAGCCAGATGGAGGGACACAGTACACGAAGGTGAAGCTGGAAACAAGGACTGCCTGTGCTGCTGCTGCTTTCTGAGGGTGATCTTCTGAGGCCAGAGACCACTGGCGGGTGCAGGAGGGGAAGCTGAGGCCCTCATCTGTCCCTTGGAAGTCTGTGACAAAGGCCACAGCCTCTTGCTATTCCCAGATCTCAGTGCAGCTAGATTTGTCCTCTGCCACCTGAGAAAAGGATCCAGCCCAGGGAGCAAAAGGAAGCCGCACAAGCAGGAGCCCATGTGGATTAGCAGTGACACTGACGGCACCCAGAAGGCAGGGGCTTCCAGTTCTTGGGCTGGATCACAGACAGCATCATGGGTGGCAGGGACAGGAGCTCATGTCACACTACTTCTGAACCATGCCACAGCCACAACATTTCTGTGCTTAGAACAAGGTGCAGGAAAGACAAGCCCTACACCTCAAGGGTAGGGAAGACAAAAGGCAGAATCATGTGGTACACTGCCTGCTCCCTCTGCCCCAGCCATGCCACAGAGGAGACAGGAAATCATTACTCACCACTGCTAGGCCAAGCCCTGCACACCGGGAAATAAATTAGTCACCCAGTGACAGGCATCACCGGGCACATCCTGCATGGCATCTCACCCATCTGGAGGGAGTTGCCCCCGGCTGTTCTTCCCAAGCCTCTGAAGGATACACCCCTGCTCTACCTCCCCCTGTGGTGTTGGCCTGGAGTCCAGTCCCACTACACAAACATGAATTTACACACACACCTGCACATATACGTACACACCATGTACACACCTGTGCTCCAGTCTGGCAGAGAGATGAACACGAGCCCAGTATCCTGGGTAAGCCACACCCCACTATCCACCTACCTTTCTCTTTTCAACTGTACAGAGTCAACAAGAGCAGATTTAGGGACACAGCATCCAGGGTTCAAACCCAAAGTGACAGGCAAAAGGAGCTCACTCTGCAAAGTGAGCTCACTCAGCCCGCTGAGCTGAACCACAGCCCAGGTGTCCCTGGTGCCCTGGCCCAGTCCACACCTGCTCTGTGAACTCTGAGGACCAGACCTCAGCAGTTGCTCTGCAGGCCCCTACACCTCCCTCCTGCACTCGGGGGGGGGGGGCACAACTCACTCCCACTACCCCAGTAAGGCCTGGGGTGCCCTCTAGGGGTGCTGGGTGTCCCAGACAAGCCAATGCCACTGTACTCAGTGCATCCTCCGGCCCAGCACAGCTGGCTGCAGACAGGCTGTGGCTAGAGAACAATTCTATGCTGAGCACTGAGGGCGATCCTCAGCAGGTTGAGTGCCAAGAACCAGTCATGGCCTCTTCAGTGGCCAGGCCAGACCCCATCTCTGGGCTCTGGTGCAACAGGACTCTGGCTCTGTGGCTCCAACTTGAGCCCCACACCCAAGTCCACACTCACCCAGGTGTGGCAGAATTCACCCTGATTATTTCGCTCCCACGACCCCATAGGACCTGAGCCAGCTGGTGCCCTGGGTCCACCCATGTGTTCAGACTCAGGCAACACATTGGAAGGCAGATGCCTAGGCCACAAGGTGCAGGACAGGAGGCAAAAGATACAGCCATCAAGAACAGGGAAGCGAGCAAGGCCCACAGCAGGTGACAGGGCTATGACAGGCCCCAGCCCCCACGCCCTGCTCTTGCTGCTGAGATTAATCTGCCTGACAAATCAATCCGACCCACTTCTGACTTCATTACTTATTCACATAATTAGACCCAAGTTGGGCTTTTTTTTGAAGTAGTGACTTCCAGTTGCTCTGAACATCTGGATTAAGCTCTGGCTGTTTTTCCCTAGTAGCTGAAGAAACACTTCCAATTTAATCCTGTGTTTCTCAGAAAGGGTTACCCGAAATACTAAGTGAGGGGGGCACTATGGTAGCTTTAGGACATACAACAAGGAGACAATGCGGAGGCAAGGCCACCCGATGCAGACACTGTGGGACGTGCCCACCACACAGGCAGCAAAACTGAGACCCAGAAGCCATCAGCCTGTGGTTGTGCTGTCTTAGAGCCAGAGTCTGGTCTCTGCACCAGCTATCTCCCAGGAACACCACCAGTTGGCTCCCTGTTCAGTCTCCTGTGTTTCTTGGCCTGACACAGGTTGCACTCCTAACTACTCAATGCATAACTTTTAATAGCAGAAGAACATGTTCTTCAGGGAACGTAGAGCCCGAGGAGGCAGGTGTCCCTTGCCAGCAGCGTCTGAGCACGTGGAGTCTGTACTCCCCTCCCAGCAAGAATCTATCAAGCACCTCCAGCACGCCAGGGGGAGAGAGGCAACCACGCTGCCTCTCTAGCAAAGATTAGAATTTAGTGGGCGAGACTGACATTAGTCAAATAAGGAGAAGGTGGATAATAGATCACTGTAGAGTGAGACGTGCTCCTAACGAACAGCTCAGGTGCCACAAACCTGCCTGTGTCTACTGAACCTGAGGACGCAGGTCCCGGGGAGAAGGCCACCTGGAGGACCAGTGGCTGGGGGAGATGAAAGCACAACAGAGTCAACAGGACCACAGGGGGCCAGGGACAGTGGGCAACTGCTTTAAGACTATGAGTCCTTGTAAGAGAAGATTCCGGAAAAGCCAGTGTCCCTGGCTGCAAAAGAAAGCCAATGTCAGTTCCTCTTCTGACCCTCTGACCTGCTCCAGAAAACTTCCCATCAGCCATAATCCATGGAGAAAAATAAAACACTATACATAAAGGTTTTCACCCAACATTGCCAGGAAGAATTGACTGAGGAATGGAAGCAGCCACAACGGCCAATAACAGGAAACATTAGGTAGGTTATGAAACGTCAGTTCTCCATTTCGAGCAATCATTAAAAATGATCATTACCAAGGTTCTGCAGCTACGCAGGAAACGTTCATACCAGGATGTTAGGTCAAAAAGGCAGAACATAAAATTGCATCTAGATTATAAGTGCTTATGTATAAAATCACTGCACACACGGTCAGAGAAGAATACAGAAAACAAAAGCGAGGCCTGCGTCAGGCAGTGAGCCACGAAGCTCCTCCTGGTGCTGGCACAATGCTTTCTGAAAGAGCAGAGCAGGTGCCCTGCACCTGGGCACATGCAGGGGCAGGCCTGAGCTCAAGCTACAGCTCTGCACTTTAAGAGCAGAATATATTTACTGGGGGAAAGAAAGCTCCTGAGACAGGGAAAGAAGGGGGACATGAGCAGGTTGCCCCCCAGAAGCTGTCTCTTCAGGGATTTTTATAGAGTAAAATCATATGGTGAGGCGAGTCTAAGGTGGAGAACATGGGAAGTCGCTTAGATGGGCATGGGGTGGGACAAAACTATGGTCAACCAATGAGATTACAAGCACCATGGCTCAGGTAAAGTTGATTAAATCAGAATCAACTAGGGAAGCGAGTCATGCAGCAAGTGGGCATGAATACAGGCCAGGGTCTCTTCCAGTTGGGGGCTGGGTTAGTGACTCTTTCGGGCTCATTCAAGGTGACTGATACCTATCTAGAATGTCAATCCCTGATGCCCATCCTTAGGGAGGTATATGGCTGCATTTGTTTACTCTTTTGTCTTGAGGTCTAGCCCACAACAGGGGTGTCTGTCTCTTCCAAAGTCACAAATTATACATTGCTCAGTGGGCCCCATATACGTGACACAAGCTGCAGGAGTTAAGAGGGTTAGCAGGAGTGAATTTGTCCCAGGTGATAGAAATTGCTTAAAAAGTGTTTCATAATAGAAAGGATGCAGGATGGCAACAGACAGAAAAAGAGAAAAGTGATACTCGCAGCCTACAGGAAGGAAGGCCAATCGGGAAACAGGGAAGAAGTCATGCTTCCCAGAAGCTCTGTTCTCAGGCCGAGTGCTTGGGCCAGGCTGCTTTCGTCCTGAATCCCGGCTCCTTGGGGAGGCGGACACAGGCTCTCCTCTGTGAGGTCAAAGGCATAGCTAGGGAAGCCAGTGAGAAGCAAACGGTGGCCAGAAGGGGAGCGGTTCAGGGCTAGACACACTCCAGATGAGGCCATCAGTGGTGGTGGCTAAGGCTGGGTAGAGAATGGAACAGGGAGGTGAAGAGGGAATGGAGTGGACAGTGGCAACACAGAGGGGACAGGAGGGCAGGACCTAGAAGAGACAACTTCCTTTTAGGAGCCCAGACGGGTACTGGAGTCGGATAGCTCCCCGAGTTCCAGAGGACGCCATGGGGAGCCAGCCTGCATCTCCCCAGGGTGCAACCTGCACACTGTGTGCCTCCTTCTCAGAGGGAACCGGAAACAGCCTGGACCCCCGCAGCCTGGCCCAGCCCACACAGATGTTCTGCTCAAGACCCCCAGGAAGTGTCCCAAGGACCAACCACACACATGCTGTGAGCAATGAGCCCCGCAGGGCAGTCCAAGACGGAGCAACAGCCCCAACCCCGAGCAAGACACTTCAGCTTAGGTTTCTCCAGGTAAAAGGGGTTTTTTTTAAGATCACATACAATGCAGAATTGAAGAGATTTTAAACCAGATAAGACAGAAAATGGGTCTGGCCCATGAGACATTTCAAACAGTGCTGGCTGTTGGCACTACTGCTTGCTTGGAATGGAGCACGGTCCACCAAATTGTCCTGTCATTTCCTCCAAGACTGGAGACTTCCATGAGGGAGGTGTTCACACACGTGTGCATGTGTACCTACAAATGCACACATGTGCAAGTGACCCTGTGGTACCTGGCCCCATGTCATGAGGACAGCAGAAGCTCCCTGGGCAGGGGCAGCCCCAGCCCACAGCCACATCTGCGCCAGACTCTGCCCTGCCTTTCTCCCCAGGCTGGCCTTGTTTATATTTCCATGCTCCATTGCTCCCAGTCTTCGCGATTTCCCACTGTCCATGATTCACCTGTCCTGTGTATACCTGGGAGACCTCTGACCTCCCCCAAACTCCCATCAACACCTTTTGGAAAAGGTGCCTGGTGCTGCCTGCTTCTAGAGGTTGCTGGTGTTGATCTCAGCTTCTCCAATTTATTTCAGGGCAGTCTCTGCCACAGTGGCTGCCCTGTGTCCTCTCCCAGAGTACCCTGTAACCCCAAGCCATCCTCAGCCTTGCCCAGGTTCTTGGCTCCGTGGGAAAGGACTCCAGAAGCGCACTTCCCTCCTCACAGGCCGCTGGCCCTGTCGCCCGGCCCTTTCCCAGCACCACTCCTCCCACCACATCGTTCACAGCAAGCATTTGTACCCACTGACTTTCCTTGTAGGTGCCTTTCGCTCTCTGAAAGTCAAAACCCCCACCCCCAGCTACAGTGGCGGCCTCCACCTGCTCTGTGTCCAGACGTCAGGAGCAGAGACCAGGGAGAAACAGGGCTCCCCAGGTGAGGAGCAACAGGGACACTTTGCCGCCCCTACCTAACATGGCAAGGTGTCCTCAGCAGGGGACTCATTAACTGGCTCCAGGTGGCCCTGTCACCAGGCCCCTGGACAAAGGCCACCTTCAAGGTCCCAATGCCAAGTAATATCGAGGCTCTCTGGAGGCCCTCACCAGCTCTACAGCTGCACTGAACAACCATCCACACTGCTTCTCGTCCTGATGTCACACGGGCCCTGCAGCTTCATCCTGCTGCCTTGAATGAGGCGTGAGGGTGGGGCCACAGAGGGCCACCAGGTCACCGAGGAGACCTACATCTAGGTCTACACACATCACTGGCTGGTCTTGCTCCCAGGTGACCCTGGGTTCAGGCCAGATCGAGCCCTTCTGACTTTCCAGAGCCAGGGCTCCACTGGCATCTAATCTTGCTCCCATAGGCTAACTCCAGCAAGTGGCTCAGCCTCACCAAGCCTCAGAGTCCTCAGCTACCAAGAAGCCTTCTAAAAAGGCCATTTCCAGGTAAAAAGCATACTGTAAAGGATGCAGCACCAGAACATACTCAATAAACACTTGTCACTGCCACGCCTTCTTTTACTCTGGGCCACACCGTCCCCGATCCATTCTCCCGGATCTCCCTCTGCAAAGGCCTTCCTGAAAGGGAACAGAAGGACCAGGGAAGCCTGTACCAGTGCTTCCCCTGACCCACAAAGTGACCCAACCACAACAAGCACCTGCTGCAGAAGAGGGCACAGAAACCAGGGGATGGGGAAAGACTGCGAATCCAGGGTGGTGCCAGCTCCACTGCTCGGGCCTGGGCTTATGACTGCCCCTAGCTCCAGGCCTAGTGTCCCTGTCTATACTGCCCTGTTCTTCCTCTCCCGCCCCCACTGTAACATTAGGGAAGGGGTGACCCACACCCCTTTCATCCTAACAAAACTCAGGGCAAGCCATCCAACCGGGGTAAGTGGCCAACAACAGCCAGTAGCCCCTCAGGCCAGAGCATCGCATGCATCAAAACAGAATCAACCCAGTACCCTGGATTCACAACCAAATACAATCCTTCATGCATTCACTGAGTATACAGTTATCCGAGTCCCGTCTGTACAAGGCATGATGTGCTGGACATGGAGAACACAAGAACAAATGTGGCCCAGTGTATTAGCTATTGTCACAATAATGCGGCATGACAATTACCCCAAATGCAGGAGCTAAAACAAGCATCATGGGTTATCACAGCCTGTGAATTGGTAGGATCAGGTCAGCTCCTCACTAAAGTTTTATGGTTCAGCTCAGTGACTCTGGTCTACCCCCTAGGTGTCTCATTCTCCTTGTCCAGTGGGTTTTCAAAGGCTTGCCCTTTCTCCTCACAACAATGAAATGGACAGAAATTCAGATTAGAGGTGGAAATAGCCACTGCCTCCTATGCCCCAGGCTCAGAACTGGCACTGTCACCTCCACATACATGCCACTGGCAAAGCAAAATTGACAGTAATCCCAAAGCCAAAGGGCAGGGAGCACAGCCTGCATGTGGAGGGAGGATGGCCTGGAAAAGAACAGGTTACTATGTACTGGGCCACACCTGCCCTCTTCCCAAACACTCTCCAGACCACACAGGAAAAGCAGGGTGTCCAGAGGAACAGTTCCCTGGGGTCTGTCTCATCGTTGAGGCCGCTTGGGATGCAGGGTCTTTTTTAGCCTGAAGAATACCTATTCCCTGCCTCATTTCATCTAGAAATTAGACAGCCAGGAGTTCTCAGCTGTCCGACAGGCAGAAAAGAGGAGAACTGGGGGCTCAGAGTATTTGCCGAAGCTGTGCTGTTTCAGCTATCTGCACTTGGTGAGAGCGGCCACAGGAAAAAGAAAGTAGATATAGTGTCCACACCTTCTAAGCTAACGGATACCAGAGTCTGGTTGGACTAATCTGTCATGTCATTAAAGAAGTCAAACGATTCAAACTGATGGGAGAAGACACTGAGAAAGACAGTCTTAATCCTCAGGATGGCACCCTCTTGGAACAAAAACAGAAATTTCTAGGTGACATGTGATACCCTGAGCAAGGCAAGGACACCATCTTTTGGAGATGTCCCAAGCACACCTCTATCCATGTGATGGTCAGAGACCTCAGTCCCTACTTAGAGTCCCACAGCCAGTGAGCGGCAAAAGTGAGGGTGCAGGCAGACATTTCCTTGAACAACTCTGTAGGCACTAGGTGCCCGTGCTGGCCCAGCACAAGAGTCACAGAGGTCAGCCAGGAGAGGACAGAGCACCCAACTGGTGCCATCAGCTGGGAAAGGGGGACCAAGTACTGGGACCTGGGACCCCAGGCCAGGTCCAGCCCATGGAGAATCCTCAGGCCGTGTCTGTAGGGTGGGAGGTGGCCCCGCTCTCTCGCACAGCCTCGTGGACCCATCTCATCGGCCAGGCATAGGGATACGATGCTCTTCCCCGCTCCTCAAGTGAGCATCTGTTTCTCTCAAAGCCGTGAATGTCACATCAAGAATTTCCAATTACCTTCCCCTTGGTTTTATTTAGCATCAGTGTATTGGAGGCATAATTAGTCGGAGATGAAAACCTGTATTGTTCCTTTCTCCTCGGCAATGAAATAGGTTTCCAAATGTGCTAACAGAGACGCTCCTTCTCCAAAAATGACAAAGAGCAAGTGAAGAATGAAAGCAGGAGTGAAATACAGATTAAGGACACCACAGCCCAGGAGAGGCGGGATGCAGACTGTGGCGGTGACGCTGCCACAAAGCTCCCTCCATGAATCTCGCCTCTCTGGCTCCTAATAAGGATAGGTCTCTGCCACATTGTAAAAGTGACGCCGATGGAGATGAAGGGCCCGTGTCCATGGACAGGATTCTAAGGAAACGTCACGATGTTACTGACGAGGTATCAACTGCGCTTTTCCCCCCAGCTCAGCCCCGCCCAGAGCCTGGCAGCCTGCACAGAGAAGCATAGCCTTCACCTTGGCCAGGGCTCCCCAGAATCAGGAAATCTTATAGGAGTAGATGGCAGATGAAGGTTTGCATACCAAGACTCGGATGTCCTCCTTGACCCCAGCCCTTGCCAGGACTCGGCCTCTCACCTCTGACTCATCTGAAACTTGCCAATGTGTGTCTTCAAGGAACTCACTTGTCAGAGATACACAGTGATGTGTTTTCTGATTCAGACAGGGCAGCCAGAGGGAAACGGGCTGTGTCACTGGCCTCTGGCAACGCCTCATCACAATGAATAAAGCTCTACTCCTCTCCTGAGCCACAGAACCAACTCTCCAGCCTCGCCATGCCATCCTCCTCTCCTCTCCCTCCACCCAAGCCATGCAGCCTCCTGTTCCTACCTCACACCGGGCTCTGCTCCCACCTTGGGGCCCTGACAACGGCCCAGCTGGCCCCAGAGCCCACAGCAGCCCAGCCCCACCCTGTGTGCTTTCTCTGAGGCCTTCTTGTACCCTTTGCCACTGAACAGTAGCCTGCTTGTTCCTCATCCTCTCTCTTGTTCCTTCACCTAAATGGGAAGTCCCAGGGCTGTTAGCCCCAGCAATCCCAGCACCTTGCTGCATGTCATTGCAGTCACTTTTGTCTCTGGGACACAATGGCTGACACCACAAATTGAAGAAGAGAAGGTCCATTTGGCTCATGGTTTCCATATTTCTGTAGCTCCAAAGATGGGCAACCCGGCGGAGGGGCCAGGAAGCAGAGTGCAAGTGAGGAGCTAGGAAGGGAGATAAACAAACGCTGCCCCTGGGCCATGCCTCCAGAGACTCACTTCCTCTAACCAGATGCTGCCTCCTAACAGCAAGTCCTCTGGGAGCCTCAGAACCCAGTCCTCTCCCGCAGATCCCACCTATGATTCTGTGAGGCTCTTGGGGGACATCTAGATATAAACCACAACACAGGGAATCGGACACACAGCAGATGCTCAGGAAATTCTGATGGGCTCTGCTGCCCATCAGATGGGAGCAGGGGCTGGTGTATGAACAGGAGTACAAGGTGTGTGCGCCTTCTAAAGAGATGAAAGGCTACTATAGGTAAAGGAAGGCAACACTGCCATGAGGCCTCAGAATGCCAATCCAATGCTGACCAAAGTTATAGGACAGGTTTTACTTAACATAAGTAGGAACTTTCTCACTGAGAAAGCGACCACCCACAAAGTGGCTTCCTTGGTAGGCGGGGATGTCCCCCTCTCTAGAAATACATAAGCAGAGGCCCCTCCTGGAGTCTGCGTATTGGAGAGACAGGCTTCCTGACATCAGGGTCCACAGCAGCCATGTCAGTTGCATCTGTGCAGTGTCAGGACAAAATCCCATCTGAATACTCCTTCCCCCGGCCCACGGGGACCACACAGAGCAGCTCCCTATCCTTGGGCTCGCAAGGCCTTTATAGGAAGAAAAAAGCAGGGACACAAAGAGAAGAAGACACGTGCACTACATGGAGTGGCAGATCCAGAGATAGGGAGATGGTGGCTTGTGAGCACAGGAAGAGAGAAGGAGAATGAGGGTGCTAAGGAGGTCCAAAAACTGCCTTAAGGAACTGCTTTGCATGTCATTCCCTTTCTTCCCAATGTGATTCTACACAGACACTGGGCCATGACACACAAATGAATAAATAATGGATGAATAAATACATAAAGGAAAGGATAAATGTGCCAGGCATGGTGGCACACACCTGAGAGGATTAGCAAAAGTCCAAGGCCAACCTGGACTACACAGAGAGACCCTACCTCAAAAACAAACAAGCTATAGAAGAACAAATGAATAAAAACGTGAAATCTACTGGTTATAGAAGTACCACTTCTCTCCTGTCTGTGTTAAAAGTGCTAACATCAAACACCAGCCACTAATGATTGCCCTGTGCTAGGCGCCTATTCCAGTGCCTTCCATGGATGGATGCTTCCCCACTTACAAAAGTTGCACCTTCATAAACTCATCATAGGCTGAAGTATCCTAAGTCAGTGCCATTCTCAGTACACGTAGCCTCCTGGCATTTCAACTTAGCAACACAGAACACCAAAGGGTGCTTCCCTTTATGATCACAAGGTTGACTAGGAGCTGTCAACCTTGCATACATGACAACATGTCAGTAGCTCAGTGAAATTTTGAGGATCCATCTTTGAATCTATCCACTGCCACCACCATCAACACTACCGTCATCTCTATTACCACCATCACCACCATCAGTGCCACTACTACCACCACCACTATCAGCACTACCATCATCACCAATACCAACATCATCTGAGTTACCACTACCACCACCATCATCAATGCTACCATCATCTCTACTACCACCACCACCACCATCCCAACACTTCCATCATCTCAATTACCACTACCGCCATGACCATCACTACCACCTCCATCACCACAACTGCTACTACCCCTACCATCACCACTGTCTCCATTACTTTTCTCTTGTTGCTGGGACAAAATACCTAACATTCAGAATTAAGGAAGGAAAGGTTTATTTAGCTCACAGTTTGTGGAGGTCACAGTCCATACTTGGCTGGCTCCAAGGCAAGGTGGCACATGGCAGAAGGCAGCAGTTCATAGTGGCAGAAAACAGCAAGAGCAAAAAGAAGAAGTAACAACAATGGCACTTCTGGGGGAAACAGAGAGCAAAAGCCACATTGGCAGCAAGCACCTTTAGTAAGACATGCTGAATATGTACTTGGCCCAGTCTTTTGTTTCCAGGTTTTAAATTACACTATACAGAATATAGTGTATTCTGAGAAATACACTATACTCACAGGAGATGCTAATAACAGGAGAAATGAGTGTGGTGTAGATGAGAACTTTCTGGGCTGTCTTCATAATTTCTCTGTAAGTCTAAAATAATTCTAAAATTAAGTTTGTTCAAAAAAAAATAAATGGGTGTCAGGTATCACCTTACATATAAAATATCATTCTAAAATAGTTCTCAAACCGATTTCCTCCTCCCCAGTTATCTCTGCCTTAGCTCGCCTAAGTTTTGGCAACCATCCTTTCTCCCTGGCCCAGGTATCACATTCAAGCCATCCTGTTCCTTGGGCCACCAGGCTTCAGGTCATGGGCTGTCCCAGTGTTGCCCTGGACCATCTTAAGGACACAGACTCCTGTGTGGCTGTCCCTGTGCAGCATCTCCATGCACTCTCCCTCCTAGCCCTCTCCCTCCACACTAACCGGCCCCTCCCTCTTCCTCTCCATTTGCCCTCTGGCCTTGTGCCCCAACCAGTCCCCTGCTGCTCCCTGGAGGGGCACTTCCTTCCCCGGCTGCCCTCCCTGGCTCACTCTGGCGACCCTTCACAGTGTAGTTCCACAGTTACTTCCTCCAGAAGCCTTCCCTCACCCAGGATAGATGGGGTGGCACTGAAGGACACCTCCCTAGTCCTGTACTGTCACTGGCTATTCACTTTACCAGGGGACAAGCAAGCCCTGCCACCTGCATTTCTCAAGCAATAGTTTCCAACAAATGCTTATGAAATGATGAATAAAAGACTGGGGAAAAACAGTGGCATGAGAAATCATGGCCAGCGATCCAGGTCTTTTGTTTCCAGGTTTTAAATTACAAATTCTATTCTCTACAACTCCATTAGCCTCACTAGCATCCTACATAACCACATCCCATTACAGGGCAATGGAATGGGTTACTAGATTTCATTACTACAGGATAATTAATGTCAAGGTATTGCCAGTTTGGGCGTAAATATTAAATATCACCTTCCGAATAACTACTCTCTAACTCTATGATTATAGCTTAGAAATAATCGCTTTGTGATGTGCAGTGCCTTTGTCATGGAGAAGCAATGCCAAGCAGAATACCGGCTTTGCAGACCACTCATCCTCCAGGCTTGAGCCTGGGCCCCCAGCACACCAGCGCTGGCATGGCTGTCTCTCACGGTCATGGTGTGACGGCAGAGATGCTGGAGGTGCCCATGGGACCGTGAAGACAATGGTCATGGCCACTGCACCCAACCCTGTGGTTTCTCTCAGGATCTATCAGCCGGGTCCCTCGGGAAGTCTCCAAGTAAAACTTCTCTTCATGGCTTCTATTTCCTTCCATGACATGATGGGAGAGGAACCCCAAAGGGCGAGGACGCCCCAGGCACTGTGGCAAGGGAGCGACCACACCCAAGTCAGAGCAGATGCTCCACTCACTGTGGGCCAGGTAAGTCTCACACCGAGTTCCATTCTTCTGCCACCTCCATTTCTCCAACCACCTCACCATTCTTGCTTTAGCGTCTTTCTAAAGATTGCAATTTCATTTTCTTCCTTTGCAAAACCTTTGCCTGCTGAAGAGTCACCTTCAGAACACTCTCAAACAGTAGCTCCATGAACATTCACACCATAAAAGCCAAGTACGTGACACAGTTTCCCTAACCTAGTCTTCTTGCCACCCAGGGCTGCTGCTGCCAGAACTTTGGAGCAGACACGCCCCAGCTTCTTTCAGGCTTGCCAGGTCACTCACACTGCAGGGCTGAGCAGCCACCCAAGCAAATGAGCACCCGAAAGCCACCAGGCTGTGGTGTGAATTCAGAGGCCAGTGAAGAGGAAAATTGCCCAGGCCTCCAGCTTTCCAGCCAACCTCCTCTGGGTCCTGACTGGAGCCACATGATAGATTCTGAGCCAGGACTGCCCGACTGACCCCTGAGCAAATCCCTGACCCAAGAAAAACATGAGAGATAATAAAATGATCGCTGTTTCAAACCACTAAGTTATGGGTGGTTTATCACACAGCACTAGATAACAAAAACAAACATCCAAGGACATGAACAAATAGCTCATAGATCTTCTTCCAGCAGCTTTCTGTGTGGTCCTAGCCCCACTGTGGAATAAGGACCAATGCGCTGGTGCTTCCGCCTCTAACATCTTCCTGAAACACTCACTCAGATCCCAAGATCACAGGACACGTCAACTTCACACATTAGGGAAGCCTCAACTGTACCTCACTCTCAGCCCAGAAATGAAGTAACAGGAGCCACTGGGCTCTTGGTGGCTAAGCTGAGGCCTTCAATTACTAATGACAGAAGTGATGTGGCCAGGCACCATGGTACCCCCTATAATCCTAATACTCAGTAGGCTGAGGCAGGAGGACTTCAGTGAGTTTGAGGCCATCTAGGGCTACATAGCAAGATCCTGCCTCAAAAAGATAGAAACATAAGAAGTGATGCCAATGGCAAAGTGGTTCTGATGGGAAGCACCAGTGTCAGAGCAGCAGCACCATCATCACCAGCACCAGCACCAGCACCACCACCACCTCAATACTACCATGACCATGACGTCCTCATTGCCAGCACCATCATCCCCATTGTCATCACCACCATCACTGCTGTGACCACCACAATTGTCATCACCACCACCACCTGCCCATCATCACAGTCGTGGCCATCACCACCAGCATCCTCACAGTCACCACCGCAACCATCCCTATCACCTTCACCATCATCTTCACTGCAACGATCACCATTATTATCACTGCCATCTCTGTCATCACGACCACCATCATCACCATCACTATCACCACCACAGTAGTATTGGGACATTTTCTGAGCACTTACTCTGTGCCTGGAACTGTCCCAAGTATCAATGTACCATCTCGCTGGGCTCTTCATGAGATCCCTAGAATGTGGTCCCGCCACTCTGCCTACCTTAAAGACTGGGAGCAGTTTTAGGTCTCATCCATGGCAGCACACAGAGTCTAACCCCAGATGCACACCTCTGAAAGCCAGACACACTCCTGCCCTGTCTGGTTCCTCACCCCCCTCTGGAATGAGCAGAAATTAAATTCCTTACTATATTTGCACTCCCAAATTTAGAGAGAGCCAAGTAGTGGGACTCCTAAACCCTGATCCTACACTGAGCTGAAGCCAAAGGCCTCTGTGAAAAAAGCAAAACCACCCCCTGCCCACATTCACGGAGACTGACCAATGAGCCAGAGACACACTGACGTGTTTCCCATGCAGTGACCATCCTGCGCATGGCTCCCCCTCCTAGGAAACAACTTGGAGACTGAGAAGCTAGCACACAGGTCCTTGCCTGCCCCTCCCCCAGCCGTGCACCTAGCTGGGGGTCCCCAACTTGTACAACTTCCCTCTACTGCCTTCTTTTGGAAGCTAAAACCAGCAGACTTGAAAGGGCACTGTCCTTCCAGGACAGAAAACGCTCTGGCCATTGCTAAGGTTATCTACAGCCTATGCTGCCACACTCATTTTAGAGTGCAACCCCAGCATGAGGTATTGAGGAGGTTGAGTTTAACCCAGTGAAGTGTTTAGAGGTCAGGACCTTGGGAGATGACAAGGGAGAGATGGTCATTGAAGCAGACTCTCATGATTAAATTCCAGTAGTTTTAGCAGGAAAGAGCCCAGAGGAAATATGAGTTTTCCTTGTCTCAGATACCCTGTCACATTGGGCCTCTGCAAACAAGAAGTCTGTGGCCAGAACCATAAGCCAAAATATGCTTCATTTCTTTATGACATACCCAGACTGTAATACTAAGAGATAACAAAGTTCAGGCTTCTGGCTCCTCTGGAAACATAGGGAACAGGGAATATAAGGCTCTGTTGCAGGGGTCTTGGCAGGGTCTGGCCCTCCTTTTCAGAGCAGGATGTGCCTCTGGGTATCCCCAGCCTCCTCACACTCACCTACCCTGTTCCTCAGAGTCCTGTCTGGGTGTTCCCAGCATCCAGATTCATGGTGTGTGTTACAGCTGACAGTGATCCCAAGGGTGGCTACAGCCATTCTTATAGAACCCGTTGGTTGTTTTCCAACCACCTCCCCAGTTAGAGAACAAGCCAAAAGCTCGTGCGTGTGGCTGCTGGGACCAGGTGGACCCACTTGCCCGCTGTAAGGCAGAAAGGACCCCAGGATACCTGCCCCTGCCCATAAGCATTGCTGGGGGAGCCGCTATTTCTGCCCGGGTATTGGGCCTCTGGCTCTGTTCTTCGTATGAGTTTCTTCTCTCTGGCTTAGCTTGCAGCTGTGTAGGGGCACAGGCATGTACACCCAGTACAAAGGGCCCCGGGATAAGGTGGTGGCCCAGGCACTAACAAGTGGCTGAGAAATACCAGCTTCTCTGCAGAGTAACTGTACAGATGGAAACACCAGCATCTGACCCTCTCCAAAGAGCCCAGTGACCAGCCCTGGTGTGACTCCACTAACAACTGTCCCTGCTTACCCCTCATCTCCCTTGTCCTCCAAGGACTCCAACAGCCTAAGAGACCCAGCGCTCAGTCCCAGCCGGGCCAGCCAAGGGCCATGAACACTTTGTCACTACCCCTCTCCCCAGCCCAATGTGCACCACATCTGGATTTCCCCCTTGGCTCTGGGAGCCCTGCTTCCTGACCCAAGCAGGTGAGGAGCAGCCCTCCTGAGGCACTTCTTTCCTGAGTCACTGGCATTTTGACTTTGACCTTAAAAGGCCCCAGTCCATTGTGCAATCTCAGCTGAAAACCCCCACAAACACAATAACAAAATTACCGTTTGCAAAGTGGCAGTTAGCTCAAGTCATTCCCATGGCAACCCTCTGGGAAGGTGCTAATATTCAGTTTATGGAGTGTAAACAGGCTCCCAGAGATGGCCCTGAATGCTCAGAGCTGTGAGCAGCTGGGACCTGTTTGCTCCCAAGACAGTGGCCCCTCCTCCGTGCAAGCAGCCCTGCTGTGAGTGTGGGGACGTCCTGTGCCCAGCAACTCCTGAGAGCCTCAGCCTTCCTTGATGGAGGAGAGAAGTGAAGTGAAGAAGAGGCACCTTCAGGAGGTCCCTGCCTGACTTTTTCGGGGGAGTACCAGGAACTCGGGACCTCTCACTTGCCAGGCAGGTGCTGTGACACTGAGCTGTATCCCCGGCTACTCTGCTCGACTCTTGCCATGTACCTCAAAGTTCAAGTCCTGACAAGGTCAGTGAAATCCCCTCAGGATTTATCGTGAGATCCTGTACCTCAGATTGTAGAACCTTT
>NDGM011256778.1:1319-11426 GCA_002564305.1 Octomys mimax
TGCTATAAACATAGGTACACATATATCACTATGATATGATGTTTTCAGTTCCTCCGGGAAAATCCCAGTAGGATGATAGCTGGCTTGAATAGGATTTCCAGTCCTAGGTTTTTAAGGAGTTTCCACACTGATTTCCATAATGGTTTCACCAGTCTACATTCCCACCAGCAGTGAAGAAGAGTTCCCTCTTCCCCACAGCATATCCAACATTTGTTGTTGGTTGATTTCTTTATGATAGCAAATTTCTGGGGTGAGATGGTATCTCCGTGTTGTTTTAATTTGCATTTCACGGAGGGCTAGTGATGTAGAGCATTTTCTCATATATTTATTCGCTTCTCTAATTTCTTCCTCTGAGAAGCATAAATCACATTTTAATTTTTCACACCTTAACATATCTCTGCTTCCTCTTTGAATTCTGCTTCTCAGGCCTTGTCAATTATCTGTTGTCAAGTGAATAACAACAATCCCCATTTGATTGTTCAAAGGAAAGCTCTTGTTCCTCCATTGCTTATGATCTCAGCTATCTTACATCTCTTTGTGTTTACCTAGCTTTTATTTCATATATATTGATAGTTCTGTAGCATATATTCATTATATATCAGTGACATTGTATACTACGTATGCCAGTTATATGATAAAAATATGCACTAAATGCTTACATTCAAGAAAATAATTATTCAGATAAAATAAGGAGAAAAAGAGATTTGGAGGAGAGACAGGAGCATCATGGCTAGATGGGTGGGCTAGAGCCAGTTCCATTACATATCTGCTTGCTTAAAACCCCACAACAAATTTCATCATTCTTTAACTGCAAAAATGTATTACTAAAAAGAATTAAGTGAAAAAGAAGAGCAAAAAGACACATTGCTATAAAACTTCTCAAAATATTCATTTTACTCCCACATCCCATCCTTCTGGCCCCTTTCTGAAATAGTCCTGGAAGAACTCTTCTTAAGTGTCTTCATGGGATGTGCTGCTGCTGGGCATCATCCCGCAGAGAAGCAGGCTTGTAGAAACATCAGGTGTGTCCTTGTGTTCCTTCTTACTGGATCTGGTGCACTGTGACTTCTGGCTCTTCCTCAAAATCATGGTAGCCATCAATAAATGTGTTGAACTGATGCAGGCCATCAAGGCAGCCATAGCGACACAACTAAAGATACCTGTGAAAGAGGACTTCCAGAGCTGCTTCAGAAGGCAGTGTGCATGAAGGATGGGTGTGTGTGAAGGGAGGGGGAGAACGGAGAGAAGGACACTGCGAATGTGACTCTTACTGTAATATTACAAACTAAATATTCACTGCATTTTATCACTTTTCAATCATATGCAGTTATAAATAGACTATATGGAGAAATCATATATAGAATATATGTTATATATAACATATATAGATTATACATGTAGATTATATAATCTATATCTATATATGATATATAGGTTATGTATGTAGGTAATGTTTGTAGATTATATAAGTATATATGTACATAGTTATATATTCCATTGGTGCTACATCCTGCAATCCCAACAATCTATTTGATTTATTTTATCTATTATTTTTCTCAAGGACTTTGCCATTTGTTATAGTGTATTTCATTCTTTGGCAAATCTGTTTTTTGTTTGGTTTAGAGGTGAGTATCTCTGTACAATCTTTTTTCAATAGTGAATACAGAAACCACCAATTAGTACTAATTCTCTGCTTGACTAATTTTCTTCATTATCCTGGCTCTAGCTTGACCTAATTTCCAAAGCTCCTTATAGTTAAACAATGATTATTGAATCAGCAAACCAAATTGAAGCAATCCCTTATTTTACCCAGAATCAAGAAAATTGTTAGTTTCTGCGCTGAGTCTTTTCATGTGTATTTGTTTGTTTTGTCTTGCTTTACTTCTTATAATAATCAACCTACTGGCTAGACATCCTATTACTAACATGTGTCAATATAAAATAATGATGCACGGCCAAGCTGAGGACAAACACAAAATTAAAAGATTATATGATTCAATTTGTTTAAATCTGTAAGCAAAATATTTCATTAAGATACAGGCAATAGAAACGCTATGGAAAATATTTAATATTTTATAGAAAAATTTTAGAAGTGGCTAAACAGAGCATTAGAAATACAAGCATATGATGGAGACCACTACAAAGTGGCTCTGAGCAGGATGTAAAACTCACCAATTGGCTTTCTATGCTTACCTGTGAGTCTGTCCCAGTTCTAGGCCCCTTGTCTAGAGATCGACATTGAATTCATGCTAAGTGAACCTTTAGGAGTCACTGGTGCCAGCTGAGTCCTGTATTGGCCTATGATACTGTGACACCTCAAAGGACAAGATGCCTCAAAGACAAGATAAAGACACAAGACTAGAGATATAGCTCAGTGGCACAGCAATTGCCTGCAAGAGGTTCTAAGTTCACAAAAAAGCAATCAAACAAATATATAGATATAGATATAGATATAGATATAGAACCACAGCTGAGGATGCCTACCCCAACCCCAGTTAACTAGATAGTCTGTAGCTGTAGGTATTATACTCTTGCAGTGAATGTCAACTTGGAGACAAGACAGTCCTCCTAATATACATAATTTACTAGCTGGGGCAGTATTTGTACTGACTTCCCTGGCGCTGATCAATTTCTACCTACTTTTCTCAGTATTCCCTTCCTTTGTTTGAAAACCAAATAAATATAGGCCACCCCGAGAAGTTTGTCTCAACCCCCAGAGGATCTCAAATTCTGCTAGTGAATTTTGGCCCTTGTGGAGTCCTAAAATCATATTATTTGTCTCTTTCATTTAAACCTTCTCTTTCCAATCATTTTGGAAGTTGCAGGCCTGATCATGATAAACATGCATCCTTTAATTTAAATAATTCATAACTAGTATTATTGAATGTCCTGTACTCTGAAGATAAAAGGACGAGGACGATACTTTCCGTATCACTAAATTTCCGTCAGGTGCTAGAAGAAATGAACATTCCTTTCCAACAGCAGTGCAATACTGTAAAAGCTAAAACTGAGATTAATGGAAACAATCTAGAGTTGATGATTTAGAGAACATAGTTGGCAATCCAGAAAAGATAAGATATGAATTTTTTTGTTTCTTTGGTAAATTTTAAATGAGCAAGTCTTTAATTAAGTATCAATGAAATAGGTATTAGAAACATGACCAAGAAATCCATAAAACCCCAGTTTTTGAGAGGCTGACAACAGGAGGATCACTACAAGTCCAATCTGTATAGTGACACCCTGTAGACCTTGCACTAAATATGTTTTAAAAAATCATGAGCAGTCCTTAGAAGAAAAAACAGAAGAAAAATATGAACTATGAGTCATATTAGAGACCTATATTAAATAATCCATCTAGAGTTTTGTTGGTAGCTAAAACACAAAATAATTATTGCCCAAATAATGAAAAGTTCAGCACACATAAGAGTAAATGAAGTGAGCCTGCATGTGTCGCCGACATCTCTCACTTTAATTGGCATTTTTTAAAAAAAGAAATACTGTGACATTTACACTTCAATTATATATGGTACGAATAATATCCAGGTTTCAAAACAAACAAAAGAGCTGAGAAATGAAAATTCTGCACTTGGTATGGACACAAAAATATAACAAGCTCATATATAAAATCAAAGCGGGATTACGTCCATGTCCTTAATAGTGTTATATTTACCACTAACGTGAACAGCTGAGTCTTGCAAGCTCCGTCATTCAAATCATTTTATTAATTGAACTACTGATTGTTAAATGAGAGGTTCAGTTTATGCCAGTATGGACACAGAGCTGACGTGTCCGTTTTCAGCACTAAGATGATTTCTCTAAAGCAGAACTTAAGTTGTTCATTTGTAAAGCAAATGTTTGATGGTTTTGCACTACTTGTTGCATAGGCTTGGCTGCTTAGCATTGACCTTTAACGTATCCCAACTATGGGCCTAAATTATCAGCTTTATGTTCTGTTTCACTCTTAAAGAAATTTAAGTATCCTTACACTATTACTTCAATGCCTATGTAGTGGAAAGTTGCTTCCTATCCTTGAGCTCTGATACACCTTAAATCATTTATATCCAATGTAATTAAGCTGATTTGGAAGAATAGAGAGGAACTAATCAAAGGATGTCGTTCACTTTATACTTCATTAAATGTATGCAGAATACAGCATGATTTTTCCAGTTATCTGCCAAAAATGTGAAACTTGGAGTATTCAAATAAAATGAAACCTTAGTTGCTTGATGAAGAGTCTAGGGGCACAGACCTTTAGTGCTAACTGCATGGCACGTGTCCCAGGAGGGCAGGGATAACAACTGTTCTGTTTGTGTGTTGCTATGACTAGCAGTACGCTTCTACTCAAGGGTCTCAGATCCTCTGAGATCATATAGGGTGATGTTTCTCCTTCTTTTATGAGATCCCAGAAATCAAGGGGGATTTAAAAATAATCCATAGGGCAATACTTGTAGGATATGAAATCTCCTCAATTGTAGTCCTGTCCCAGTCAATCACCTTGAAATGTTATTCAAGTGATTTGTTTGCTAATGAACAATCTCATCAGTTACAGTTTCATCCATGTTCACTGAAAATTGTAAGAACTTACACTGGCCAGAATGGAGATTCAGAAGCAGTGGGCTATGCAGCAGCTCTTTTTAGATAGCAGTGTCTTCATTTAGGCTGCTATGGGAGAAGGCCATATGCTCCATGTTTATCAACAACAGATATTTATTTCTTTTGGTTCTGGGAGCTGGAAACTTCAAGTTGCTGGTAAATATCCAGTCCAGTCATGATTCATTTGTAGTTCTCTTATTTTGATGGCAAAAATGGAACAAAAACACTTGAGCACTTTCAGTAACCTTTTTTTTTTTAATAAAAGTACTGATGTGGCACCTATTCCTTATGGTAGGAGTAATTTATTACATTAGATAATTATTGTTTCACAGGCATTACAAAGAAGATCACAGATTGCATAAAAATAAAAGGCTTGCATTATAAACAAATTATGAAAAGATGCCAAAAGGAATAAAAGGACAAGCTATCAGCACAAAATTCTTGATTCTACATGTGGATGAAGAATCATAAATGCCATCTCGGCTTCACATATAAATACATTTGCTAAATGCAACAGCAAGAAAAAGAATATAGTTCTTCAGGAAAGAAAGGAAGAGAAATGAGAAGTGAGACATGTACATTTTCATCTATTTTACATTACCATATTTACCTTCAATGTATTATATGCATTACATTGCAATAGTAATTTTTTTAAAAGAAACTCAACAAAATATTTTAAGGTATTGGCCTCGTGGGTCAAAAGGTTACAGAAAGCAGCATATGGACCACTTCAGTTTTATTTCTATCTTCAAAAATTAAGTCTCCTCCCCACCACAAAAATTGAGTCTGTCTGTTATGCAAACTACTCTAGAAAAGAATGACTAAAGCCACATTCTGTATTTTATTTAATGTAATTTATGATTTTGGCAACAAAATAGCAAGAAAAATAGAAAATATGTGTAAAAATTCATTAATGAATGTAGACATAATTTGTTTAAAAATATCAAAATGCTGGATCAAAATTAGTAGATATTATTACACTGATTTGATGCAGAATTCTAGAATGCTTTTACAGAGATATTATAGATCAAATGTCTTCCCTACAGTTCAGGTGTTGAGACCCTAATACTCCAGTGTAGTGATTTACAGATAGGACCTTTAAAGAACTAATTAGGATACATGGGCTCATAATTGTGGGGACCATATCTCCCTAGCCTGGAACTCATGCTGAAAGCACAAGACATCTGTGGTTTCTCTCTTGCTGTGCATGTACAGGACAAGCCATGAGGACACCCTAAGTTGATGTGGCTCTGACATCCAGGAAGAAAAGTCTAGGAAGAAACCAACCTCAGCTAAATAAAAACTAAACAGACTGCAGTGGTTATTTTGTATCTGACCAAAAGAATTAAAAGATAAAAATAAAACAAATAAAATAGAAAAGAAGAGAAAAAGAAATTGAGTGTAAATGATTATTGTCATATAATGCTAAATACAAATTCAAGAAATGGAAAATCTAACATATGAACTGGTAGAACCAAAGGATATAGTTAAGAAAATCGATAGTTGTAGTTTGGTATTTGAAAAGCTCTGAAAAACTTGACAAATACAAAAGTAGAAATGTTGAGGATTTCACCAAATTATTGAAAATATTTAAACAAATATATATGTAGAAAGAACATATGTATCCATATATATGGATATACATATGTATATAAAATATGGAGATATATATATATATATATATATATATATATAATATGGATATAGAACAGCTATTTCCAATAGATGAAAAAGCTAGTTTGTTTTCAGGACAATACAGTATTTATAAATATAAGTCACTTGTTAGGCAGTGTGGAAGATACAATAATTATCAGAATATTAATATCGGGGGCCAGCCAGACAGCTCAGTGGACTAAGGCACCTGCTTAGGTAGGTTCAGGCACCAAGGTTCTATCCCTGGCGTGCGGTGCCGGCTCCCCCCGCCCCCGTTGCGCGCTGAGACTGGGCATGTTGGCACGTGACTGTAATCCCAGCTCTTGGGAAATTGAAAACAGGAGGATCGCTATGAGCCCGATCTGTGTAGTGAGACCCTGTAGACCCTGTACTAAATACATAAAAAAGAATATTAATATCAAACAAACTATATACTGTTGTTAACATAATTCATTTAGAAAATGTTGTGCGTGGTTGCAAAACTATTCAGACATTTCTCATTAAATGATCTGCTTATTTAAAGACTGTTTATGGGCTTATTGCCTGCCCCTGAGACGCTGCTGAGTCTTGCAACTGTCATTTGGAGTTACAGCTGCAGAAACCTGAGCAATAGTGGGCCTTACAGTACCCTATAAGTATAACATTGTGATTTTTCATTTTCTTTGCATTTTTATTTTTATTTTATTTATTTAGTCTTTTTATTTTTTATATTTTATATAAATATATATTTATAATATATTATAATATATTTATAATATACATGCATATTATATATTTATAAATATATATTATATATTTCTTTTTATTTTGTGCAGTGTCACACTATACAGTTTGGACCTGTAGTGATCCTCACTTCTTAGCCTTCCCAGCGCTGGGATTACAGAAGAGTGACACCACACCCACACTGGGTGGCCAGCTCAGGGTGCCCAGGGGCGGGGCGGGGATGACAGAGCACGTGATGCAGGGATCGAATCCCCGTCCCTGCTTTTGCCTAACGAGCTCTTTAGTCCACTGAGCTATCTTGCCGGTCCCATTACTGTGATTTTTGCTGATTTTACTGCACGGTACAGAACTGTAATTTTATGTTCTGTTATACATTATAATACTACCTATAAAAGATAGGCAAATAAAAGCAAAGTCATCGAGCTGGAATTTCCCTGGATTCTCTCTTTGTTCTAAATATTGTAATATGCAGACTGGGTGTAACTCCTCTTTAGCAACCAATTCATGTACTGACCTGGTTGTTGGAATGGAATTTGGTTGTCAAGCAAGGAATGTTTATATATTATTAAATCACTGTTTAGCTTAAAATAAAAACATAAAGCTAATGATAAAATATAACAATGTCAGTGTGTAATTTCACTGTAAATTAAGAGACCTGTACATATGGTATTGTAAAGATGAAAATCTATAGTATTAAAACATTTGTAAGCTAAAATTAAAGATTTATTCCATTTTTGATGAAGATTAAATTTATTTTTTGAACGTTTATATAAATTGCATATAGAAAAATTCAAGGAATGAATTTTTATATTTATTTATTTATTTATTTGTGGAACCGGGGATTGAACTCAGGCCCTTGTGCTTGCCAGGGAAGCGCTTATTTCACTGAGCCATCTCCCCCACCCGAAGGAATGAATTTGAAAAGAAAAATATTTTTAGGTTCCATTGATATAGGCATTTCAAAAGTGAAACGCTGGTCATAAAATCCAAATGCATTACCATAAAAAAAAATCCCACAGAATCAACAAAAGACACACATTGTGGCGCCTTTGGTTGAATTTTGTAATGTGATGAGGACTTGGAGGCAGTCTGAATGCGTATCGAGAAAGGCCTGGTAGAGGATGGATGACACTACCCTGTGGACCATTTTACAGCAATTAAGTGTAGGTGAACAATTCAATGTATAGACATGTGAGCTCTATGCATGGTCTTTTCAAAGCTAGTTCGTAGGGGAAGAGAAGAGATAATGCAGTTGATTGGCTGCCATTTCCGTAAATTAAAATACCTGGATGTCTATGAACCATGAGAAATGAATCTTGCAGAAAAATATCTACAACTTTAAAAATACAATTTAATTTTATTGAAATGGTTGCCAAAAGGGGTTTAGTTCAGATGAGAAAAAGTGAGCTGTTGGGAAGAAAGGAAACATAGATCCATGTGTCTTGTGGGAGCTGCACATACTACAGTGTCTTGAACTGAAGTTTATGTTTAACACTAGCTCACATCATACAATTTAAAAGGAATGAAGGGGCTGAAGAAGGGAATGATGGAAGGAAGGAATAAAAGAAATAAGGGAGGCAACCACATTTAATGCTATGTGATAAAAATAAATAATTGAGAAATGGAACAAAATAGTCCTATTGAAATGGACAATATCACAAGTAAATCTAAAGGTATGCAAATCATAATTATGATTATTATGAATTGTCCTAATCAGGACTAATTGTCTTAATATTGCACTGACTTTATAATACAATACACATAGGTAGCTAAATACAGATGTTTAAAAAGTAAAATAAAAAGTAAACAGAGGAAAATACAGGGTTCAATAAAAAACACTAAAAGCATTTTAAACTCTTTTAGAAACAACAAACACATAGGCTGTGATGCTTAATGTTGTTTGTCGACGTGGGTATGCTCACAAATGCCTAGAAATTGGTAAATTTCTGAATGTGTCTGTGAATGTTTGTTCAGAGAGTATTAGCGTCTAACTTCTTTAGTGCAGAGGAAAGACCTGGCCTGCATGAAGGTGGCACAGCCAGCAGGATGGGCTGAGGTGGAGCAAAGTGCCAACGGAGCCGCGCATCTGCACACTCGCGCTGCTCAGTCGGTGTGCATGTGCTCGCCCCAGCGCAGCAGACTCCAGATTCATCAGATTTAGCGTCTGCTGTCCCACAACAATTTCCCCTGGAATTTCCAAGCCTTCAGTATCCCACTGTGGCTGCACCACTGGTCCTTCTTGCTCCGAGGTTTCCAGGTGTTTAAGCCAAATGGCTACTGTTGGATGTGGTTCCTTATCTGCAAACAGCCACTGTGGTAACCATCCGTTCTGTGACCGTGTAAGCCAACTTAATAAATCCCTCATACATCGCTGCAAGAGCTCAGTTCCATTGGAGATTCCTGGCTAATATATAGAGTCACATACAGTTAGAATAAGCAAAATTCTTATTGGTGCATCGTATGAGATACCACCACCAAGACACGGGCGAGACTGTAAGCAGTACAAATACACAAACACACTGATCATTTTATCATCATAATGACAATAATTGCTCTTACTTTAAAACCATATCCATTTTCCATTCACTTCCGGAATTTAATATTTAATATTGTGGGGTTTACTTTTTTACTTAATATACATTCCTAGCCACCTGTTCCAAACAGTGCATATTTTAATAGCTTATTAAAATTTTGATTGAGGGGATAGGGAGATAGCTCGGTGGTCTAAGTGCCTTCCTGGCGAGTGCAAGGACCTGAGTTCTCATCCCTGGTACACCATGCTGCCCCTTCCCCAGAAGCCTGCTGTTTATTGAAAGGATATTCTTTGATTGCCTTGGTATAATTGACAAAACAAGTTCAGTTTATTTGGGGATCATTTTCTAGTTTCTATCCTTACTTCCACAATTCTGTTTGTCCCAGTCTGCCGCCACTGTATCATCTTGATTATCACACTAGGATGCTATATCAGATAGAGTCTTTTCATTCCGTTCCTTTTCAAGATTGTTTCAGCATTTGAAAGTCTGGAGAGTTCTATGAAAATTGAACATAAAGTTGACTGTGTCAAAACCATTGCTGAGGGGGGCTGGGGAGATGGCTCAGTGGAATAAGCACTTCCTTGGCAAGTGCAAGGGCCTGAGT